>CAOLHI010005012.1:0-89135 GCA_948474755.1 Ctenosaura bakeri | reverse complement strand
TTAATTTAATGAAAGCTCAAACAGACAGAGTCAAAAATTCTGCCCAACAGATATACAGAGAGGGAAGGAGGGAAGGAGGACAGGATTATCTGACGATAAACTTTATGAGACAAGATTTTCAATGCTGGTTTAAGTCCCCTCCTTCCATGGGAAAATTTCTTCCAAGGGAAAAGTGCCTGATGTTCCCCAGTGTGACCTTTCTGATGCTAGTCTAAGACATTTCTTATTCCCATGTTGTATTATGCCTGCATTTTTAAAGTTTTACATTTTTGGTCCTTACAATGACAAAACTACTATTTTAAACTGATTCCTATTTTACTTTGGGCATCTGTATTATTTTATGTTTTTCTGGGATGTCTACTAATTTTATATAATATTATTGCTCCTATTATGATTTTATTGTATCTTATGCTCTTATTAATTTTAAATTATACTATGCTAGCCTAGAGAAAATTATATTATGATGTCTTTAATACACTAAGTATATAAACATCTCCAAAACAGATGAGTGAGTATCTTTATAATAATTAGCATAATTTTGAAAACTCTTGAAAATATTTAGGGGACTGCTTCAACTTAACCTGCAATCAGACCCAAACTATTCAGAATTTGTTATGTTTTAAAGAACAGATTACATGGTAATTTCAGCCCTGACTTTTTCAAGAAGTACCTCCTTTTCAGAGCTTGGAAGAAACTACCAATTACATGAAAATAGTTCCTTGTCCACGTAACAAAGGAAATAACTAAATAGCCCAAAAAATAGCCCAAATTATATATAGATAGGGCAGGCCAAGTAGAACTAGAGACCAACACAGGGAGGGAAAGTAACTTTAGTACAGGACTTCCAGGAAGGGCACATGGTCTCAAGTGTCTCTACACTAATGCACAGAGCATGGGAAATAAGCAAGATAAACTCCAACTCTTAGTACAGCAAAATAAATATGATTTAATAGGCATCGCTGAAACCTGATGGGATGAATCTCATGATTGGAATGTAGGAATACGGGGGTATAACCTATTTTGCAGAAATAGACCAAATAAGAAAGGAGGAAGAGTAGCCTTATATGTCAAGGATGTTTTCACCTGTGAAGAGATCCATGACTTAAATCTGGGAAGCCAAGTCAAGAGCATCTGGGTAAGAATTAAGGGAGTGAGAAACAATAGGGATGTGATTATAGGGGTTTGCTACAGGCCTCTGGGTCAGCCTGAGGACTGGGATGAGGCCTTCCTGGAGTAGATAGCCACACATTCAAAAAAGGAGAGATGCAGTGTTAATGGGAGATTTCAATTATCCTGATACTTGTTGGCAGTCAAACTCTGCCAAGATTGCAAGGTCCAACCGGTTCCTCACTTTCCTTGCAGACAATTTCATAGTCCAGAAGGTGGAAGAGGCAACAAGGGGATCGGCTGTTTTAGATCTGATCCTGACCAACGGGGGTAACTTAGTTGATGAGGTGGAGGTGGTGGGATGCTTGGGGGGGGGTGAGCATGCTTTTTTGGAGTTTGTCATTCAGTAGGAAGGAGAAGCCAAGTGTAGCCAGATACACATCCTAAACTTTAAGAAAGCTGATTTCTGTAAATTTAGGGAGTTACTTGCTGAAATCTTGTGCTCAAGAATACTAAAAGGGAAAGGAGTTCATGATGGATGGGAGTTTCTTAAAAGTGAGGTACTGAAGGCACAATTGAAAACTGTGCCAATAAGGAGGAAAAAATGGCAGGTGTCTAAAGAAACCAGAATGATTGACTAAAGAACTCTCAGCTGAGCAAAATGTTAAAAGAAATATGTACAGGAAATGGAAGAATGCTGAAACCACCAAACAGGAATTCAAGCAAATAGCCAGGAGTTGTAGGGAGAAGGTCAGAAAAACTAAAGCATAGAATGAACTCAGGCTTGCCAGAGACATTAAAAACAATCAAAAGGACTTTTTAAGATATGTCTTGCAGCAAAAGGAAAAACAAGGAAATTATAGAGTTGTTGTGTGGAGAAGATGGCCAGTTAATAACAGAGGGAAGAGAGAAGGCAGAACAACTCAACACCTTCTTTGCCTCAGTTTTCTCCCAAAAGGATAGAAGTACTCAACCTGGAGGATGAGGAGCAGGTGAGGAAGGGAGGGGGGAATGCAGCACAGAATAAGTAGAGAAGTAGTACAGAAATATTTGCCTAAACTAGAAGGAGACTCTACCACACTCCGAGGCAGCAAATTCCACTGCTGGACAGCTCTGACCATCAGGAAGTTCTTCCTGAAGTTCAAGTGGAATCTCCTTTCCTGCAGCTTGAATCCATTGCTCCTTGTCCTAGTTTCTGGAGCAGCAGAAAAAAAGCCTGCTCCCTCCTTGACATGACATCCCTTCAAATATTTAAACATAGCTTTCATGTCCCCTCTCAACCTTCTCTTCTGCAGACTAAACACACCCAACTCCCTAAGTGTTCCTCATAGGGCATGACTTCCAGACCCTTCACCATTTTGGTCACCCTCCTCTGGACATGTTCCAGCTTGTCGATATCCCTCTTGAATTGAGGTGCCCAGGACTGGGACACAGTATTCCAAATGAGGCCTAACCAATGCAGAATACAGTGGTACCATTACCTCCCTTGATCTAGACACCAAACTCCTATTGATACAACCAAGAATCGCATTGGCTTTCTTGGCTGCCTCATCACACTGCTGACTCATGTTCAGTTTGTGATCTACCAAGACTCCTAGATCCCTTTCACATGTATTGCTATCCAGTCATATACACCCCATCTTATATTTGTGCATTCCATTTTTTCTGCCTAAGTGTAGGACTTTACATTTCTGTCTGTTGAAATTCATTTTGTCAGCTTTGGCCCAGCTCTCCAATCTGCCAAGGTCATTTTGAAGTTTGATCCTGTACTCTGGGGTATTAGCAACCCCTCCCAATTTGGTGTCATCTGCAAATTTGATCAGCATGCCTTCCACTCCTTCATCCAAGTCATTGATGAAGATGTTGAATAGCACTGGGCCCAGGACAGAATCCTGTGGCATCTCACTAGTCACTTCTCTCCAGGATGAAAAGCAGCCATTAGTGATCACCCTTTGGGTTCGGTCAGTCAACCAATTACAAATCCACCTAACAGCAGCCCCGTCCAGCCCACATTTCAGTAGCTTCTTTGCAAGAATGCCATGGGGAACTTTGTTAAAACTGACTTTATTCAACTCTGTCCAGAAATTCTGGAATACAGGTTGGGGTATAAATTTGGTTCCCAGACTTGAGATTTGACTTGAAAGTATCTTGCAGGGAACTGAGACTTGACTTGAGACTTGAAGGTAGAGACCTGAGACTTGACTTGAGACTTGGAGTAAAAGACTTAAATATATTACTGGTCATTAATATGTGACAATTTTATTTTTGTACTTGGAATATCTTCACCTTCTAATTCTTTCAGATCAAACTACCATTAAAAGCCCTGGGTATGAGACAAGTCATTTCCTAGCCAGCTGGCAATGCTGGTATAATACCAGCACAGGAAAACTTGCAGTAACTCCTTACTTAGCCTGTGTAGTAGGTAATGCTATTGAAAAAACCAGAAAGAATAAAGAGTTTTAAGGGGAAGTGGAGCTTGGAAAGTTTTTAAAAACCAATCTGAGTACAATTATTGTTCCAAAGTTACAGATAGCAGTTAGTTACTCTTATATTATTTTAAAAAGCAACTCATTAACTCCTCATTTCTCATAAGCAACTGAAGTAGTTACAAAATGTTTAACTAAAATACATAGTTAAAATAGCTGGATAAAATAGTTTTAAAAATTCAATGTTACAGTTGAAGGCCCATGATGCAAAACATATTCTCATGCTGTCCACTTTGTTGTAATCTGAACATCTACAACGGAGCACAATGCACAACATGAACCAATCCTTAAACCATAGATATTTCTCTACTACTATTTATTGAGGCCACACTGTTGTAATTATAGATATATCTTTAAAGTAGTTATTCCACAAAAGGAATTAAATTATCCCTGGTCAGTTACAGTCATTATGCAATGTAGTTTGAATCATAGTTAGAGTTGGAAGAGACCACAGGGGCCATCCAGTCCAACCCCCTGCAATGCAAGAACACCCATCAAAGCATTCCCAACAGAAGGCCATCCAGCCTTTGCTTAAAAACCTCCAAAGAAGGAGACTCTACCACACTCCGAGGCAGCATATTCCACTGCCAGACGGCTCTGACCGTCAGGAAGTTCTTCCTGAAGTTCAAGTGGAATGTCCTTTCCTACAACTTGAATCTATTGCTCCTTGTTCTAGTCTCTGGAGTAGGGGAAAACAAGCCTGCTCCCTCCTTGACATGACATCCCTTCAAATATTTAAACATGGCTATCATGTCCCCTCTCAACCTTCTCTTCTGCAGACTAAACACACCCAACACTTTGGGCTTGAGGCAGATCATCATGTGACCAGTAAGTTGTAAGGTTTCTGGGTGAATGTATTATGTTACTGAATCGAGGGCAGCAAGTGAGTCACTAAAAACATGCAAGTCTCAAGTTGAGTTGAGTCAATGTGTAATTTTTGTCAAGTCAAGTCTGAGTTGAGTCACTAAAGTGACTTAAGTCTGACTTGAGTTCGAGTCAATCGACTTGAGTCTACATCACTGCTAATGACTACAATTGAAGCTTCTATTAAAATAGAAGTATGGCGATTGAGAAGCAGCAGCAGCAGCAGCTAGAATTAGAACATCAGTGTTAGCATCATAGATCTCTGTATGCATGCTATATTCTTCAGAAAAAAACCACTGCCTAAATAAATACAGTCTAAATTGCTTCCAGTAATCACTGCTTGTGCTGCATACTTAAAAACAGTTCCACAGTTCCATGGTTATCAACATTTCCCCATTTTCAGCTAAAATGTGTGAAATCATTATACATGGACTGTTTAAGTTATTCTACCTTCTCCTCCACAAATGCTTAGCAAAAATAGAGCTGTTAAACCTAACCTGATAATTGGCAAAATCAGCCTGAAGGTAGTGGTGAAGCTAGAACTAATAAGAACAATGGGATATCACATGATGCCCTGTTCATATTGCTGAAAGAACCATAGCATGGGAAAAGGCTATGACTCTTAACAGAGGCAATCTCCAAGCATTTTGGAGACTGAAAGAACATGGAAAGATCTTTTTAAAAAATCTTAAACTGTAAGATAGTTTGCTGTATTGCTACATGATCAAGATCAGATTTAAAGTAGGACTAAAAGCTATACCAAAAGATGTTTTAAACCTGGACTTGACCCATGAATTGATCTTGAATGGCCTTGGCCAGACCAGGACCTAAGGACAGCAGGAAGAGTATAAGGGCCAGCTATCCTTAAAATGAGCCAGCATGGTCTAATGGTTCAAATGTTGGACTACACCTCTGGAGACCAGAGTTTGAATCCCCGCTTGGCCATAGAAACCCACATGGGCAAGTCATACTCTCTCAGCCTCCAAGGACAAGCAAAAGCAAATTCTCTTGGAACAAGTCTTGCCAAGAAAATTTGTGACAGTTTCACCTTGGGGATGCTGTACACTGGAAATGACTTGAAGGCACACAGCAACAACAGCCTTAAAGAGTTTGAATTCCCCTTGAGAAGAGGACTGGAATGTGATCAGGCTTGGAATTTGACATCAGGATGTGAAAGAAGTATGAAACAATATGAAATATCAAAGATGGTTCAGTGATTAACAGATTTTCTAGTACTTGTCACTATTAAGTTAAGACTATCCATTTGCATTATAGAAATGTAGAGCATACCTTGCAGAGTTTTAAAGACAGGGAAGTGAGTTGAAGGAATGTACAGTCAGTCCTCCATGTTTATGGGTCTGACTTTCTTTTTTTTTCTTTTTTTTTATTATTATTTTTTATTTTCAACTACTTTAAATACATTCAGAAAAAACAATCACAAAAATACAAAAAGACACATTATACAACATACAGTACCAATATATACAATATATACAATTTTCCCACTTGATTTATCCCGGTTTTGCAATACTATCTCTTACTTTCAGGATCCAGATTAATTTCTATTTGATCTGCCAATATATTTTTAATTCAAATAATACTCAAACGATACAAATTTATACCTATAGGAACAGGTTCATACTTCAAGTTACATATTCATATATCTATTCAAAAATGTACTCTTTTTCATTCAAACATCTACTGCAAATACTTTATCACGCCACTTTTCTTTAAAGAATAATATAAATGGTTTCCAAGTTTTTTCAAAATCCTCAACTTTCTTATTGTTTAGAAAAATAGTTAGTTTGTCCATAACCATCATATCCCATAAAGCCATTTCCCATTCATCTTGCATAGGAATTTCCTTAGACTTCCAGTATTTTGCAAATAGTATTCTAGCACAGGTTAGTTTATGGGTCTGACTTTCATGGATTTAACTATTTGCAAGTTTCTCCAACCTCTGCCACCCCCACCTCAGGCTCTTTTCTGGGGGAACCTTCCCTCTCAGAGGCTCCAATCAAGTCGTGTAGTCATTTAAAAATCCACCTCTGGTCTTTCTCTTCCTCCACCAGCTAAGGAGAGCTCGCAGCCTGATTTCTCTGCCCCACAAACCCTCTCCCAATGACCCTCACACCAAAGAAGAAGATGGGCGAGAGAGAGAAAGTATAGAGCCACCATGCCAAACCACCTGCTTTGCCTCCCTTTCCCACAGACACACACACATATTTTGATATTTACACTTTTTCCACTTTGATGGGGGCCCTACACCCCTAACCCTAGCAGATGTGGAAGGCTGACTTATGTCCCCATATAAGCCTGCCCAAGCCGCAAGATCTTTTTCTCTATTCCACCACCTTCACAGGCATGTTTGGTAGGAACATGGGAGAAGACCTTCTCAGTGGCTGCTCCTAGACTTTGGAACTCCCATTTCTTATCCTCAGTTCACCCTTCATAAAACTGGAATGCTAATATTCAACCTCACAAGGCTGATATGAGGATAAATGATGAAAAATCCACAAATCATTCTATCCAGTTAAAGTATTATATAAATAAATGGGCCTCATCTGTCATATTCAGAGCACAGAAATGCCATATGCCCTGTTGCCCCATGATAACAGGGAGCAAATGGCAATCATTCACTCTTGGGGAAAAAAAATGGAAACAGAGTGAGTGTGTCACAAAGGTAAGGAATCTTTTATCCCTCCCTCTGATTTTAGATTGAAATATTGCTCTTTACCTGTGCCATATTTATGTCAGTGTTTTGCTACACAATATGCCAGCTCTTCATACTAGAAATGAAGTGAATGCTAACGTCTTCCAGTTTACTTTCTGACCCAAACATCTTGCCATGTGATGTTACTGGCTGCAATGTGAAAATATGCAGCTCTCTGAGCTGTACAAATTTCTAAGAATAAAAAAGGGGGATAGGAGGGGAGAGAGAGAGAGAGAGAGAGAGAAATAGGGAAATTAAGGATTTAAAAATTTAACATTTCCAGTTATAAGGTAAGGCAATGCTAGACAATGAATAATGAGCAAAGAAAATGCCTCCACATTTACAAAAGGCAGTAGCCAATTTCGAACTTTATAAGAATTCATGGTATGTGTGTGTAAAAATGGAATTCTGTGAGCTGAACCTTCCATATTCATAATAAGGTTTGACAAGACCCTGTGTGTATGTTCAAATGTGTATGTAAAAGCTTCCTTTGGATATTGGCAATTCTTCTCACTATATGCATTCATGTAATACTCGAAAGTGGATTGGACAGGGTGCATGTAGAAAGGCTGCCTCCAGCATTATATTTTGTGACTAAACAATAGCTTTGCTTTGAGCACTCCTTGGCATAACACTAATATTATAAATCCCATTTTTTTCAGTCCAATGCTATATGCTTCACCTAGCATGAACTTGTTGGAAACCAAAGCACAAAAACAATGAAAATAAGGATGTATTTGCTGTACAAAAACACTTGACTTCCCACAGAGCTGGCATACTTAATGTAGAGAACAGATATGCTGGCTGATTGCTGGTAGTGTGTGAGAAGCTGCATGGTCACTACACCAAGTCTATTAACACAAGAAACCAGTTAGCCGTTGTGTAGGGACGTAGGGTTGGGGGGACAGCTATATTTTTGGGGCATCCTGGCCCATAGCCATGGCCCCACATGCCCTGGCCATGCCCCCGTGCGCCCTGGCCACTCCCCCATGCACCACAGCCATGCCCCCCATGCACAGTGGCCAAGCCCCTCACACCATTGTCTTGGCCCCCTTGCCCTCCATCCCCACAGTCCAAGCTTCACCACTGCTAATTAGGAGAAGTATCTGTTTCCAGCAGCAAAAACAAAAGCATAGCAGAAAAATACTTAATCAATGTGATAACAAAAAACAACACAATTCAACATGAAATAGTAGTGGGTACGATAAGATGATTTGAGATTCTCACTGAACTACTTCTGTTTTCATTCAACTTATAGATAGGATCAGGCTGCATAAGAAAAGATCCAAAGAAAAATTTTCTGCCATAGAATGAGGACTAGCCTCTTGTACGGTAAACAGTTGCTATGGAGATTGAGGAAAATAAATATCAGAATGGCCAGTCCTGCTTTAGATTTCCCTTTGACATAGCCTTTAAAGCCCAGATTTGCTGAATGCCATGTCGCTTGAAAGGATATTATATAAAAGTCTTGTAAAAAAGCCAATAAGCTGAGCTTCTTTGAATTTAGTGTTCCATCCAGCTATGTTTCAAGATATACAGTTTAGCTGAGAGTTTACCCAAGATTTTTCTGACAGAGATGGATTTATATCTTGGGAAGTAAGAGGCAGAGAGTAAGAATCAAATATTTTAGTTTGAATTTGGAAATCTCCATCCTATTCTCTGTCTGTCAATCTATCAATGCCAGAATTTTCTTTTCATCACAGAATATAGAGCTGTTATTGAGAAGATGCCCCACCCTCGATAACTGTTTTTCAGGCTTCTTGTATTAGACAAGCAAAAGCAACTCAGTTCAAATATGGGTTTTGGATGGCCATTAAAGGGCCCTTTTATTAATAAAATATTTTATTACCATCAAAGAGGCAAGTTAGGTACCAACATATGTTCAACTATCTCTGGAAGTTAACTCATCTCCTATCTGCCTTTGTCAGCATGCTGTAGGCCATGCTGGCTGTGGATTAGAGGAATGGTAGTCCAACGCCCTTGGTTGGCACCAGGTTGGGAAAGGTTACTTTATGCTGTTTCTGTCTCAGTAGGAGAGCACAGAAATAGATAAGGACCAGACAATTTTAAATATGTACCTTCACTTTAAAAATGAATGAAAGATGTAACAAGCAAGTTCTCTTTCATTCTTTTTAATGATAAAAATGAATAGAAACTAGGATGATAACAATGAAAGGAAAATTCACTCATTCATTCCTTTCTTTTTCAATGGTATTTTGAAAATGTATTTTTAAACAATTATTTTCAGCCAAAAGAAGACAATGTCTGTTAAGCAACAAACTATTAACCAGAGTACAACAGTCATCAGTACGCTTTAAATTTGGCATCCCAAAATGAAGTCTTAGAATTTTCACATTATTGCTCTCATTGTAAGGTGACTTTCAGAAGGATATTTGACTAACTGAGGACTTAACACATTGTGAAGATGTTGTTGTTTGTTATGAATGGAAACTAGATTTAACCAAAATTATAGCCTTCCATAACCTGTAAAAAAGGTATGTTGTTAGGTGTTCAAGGAACATCATCTTCCAGACTCTGTGCCAAAGTCCTTGAGGTATGACTCCTTCTGAAATTTTCTAGGTGTGTATCACATTCACAGGAGTGGCTGTAGGCAGGAATACAGTCAGATCTTGATGAAGAAGGTGACTTTGAATTTAGAGATGACAGCACTGTCAGTGCTGAATCTGTGGTGTGAATAGTTATATCTGAGTTTTCCACAAATACATGACATATGTGTTTTGTATAAATCAACAGCATTTTGGTGAAAATGTCATAAAAAGATCTCCTTTCCTTCCTGCCAAAGCAATAATAGAATGGGATTTTGGTTATATGGTGTAACCTGAGCATAAAGAAGTGCCACTAAGTCCTAACTGAAGGATTGCCTCTTTGTATTCTAACCGTTGCAACCTTAAGCAAGTGCATGGATCACATTCTGTTCCAGTAACTGTATTCAATATGGAGGCCAAGATTTGCCTTCCAACATGCTTTTAGCAAAGAACATTACCAATGATCTCAGTTGAGGTGAGTAACTTGATACATGAGTAACTGAGATGAGTAACTAAAACGGACAGGTTGCCTACTCTTTTAGCTCAGCTATTGTAAGAGGACACAGGTTCTTATATAGTGTTAGTAAATATAATATTTCAGCCAGATTCCTTAAAATGTCTTGGAATAGAGCAGGAGTGGGCAAAGTACAGCACTGGGGCCACCTGCGGCCCCCAAATGCTCTTTCTGTGGCCTTCAACTCTTCTAGATTCCCTGAATTGTCCTTTTTCTAGCTTCTAATGCTACTTTTAAATAGGTTGAAATACTGTTCGAACCTCAAATGTTGTTTATTTTTTAAACAGATGGTGGACTTCTGGCACTTGTTTCAGGTTCATGAGTTTTTTTGGACAGGGACAGTCTGTGTGGCCTCTGGAGGCAGAAAATTGGCCCCTAGATCCACTGCCCCTGATGTAGAGTATCTTGTAGCAGTAACATTCAAGAGCTTGGCATCATCAACAACACTAAATTTCATGGTACGGTTGTCAAACTTGGCACCCAATATTAGTTTTAGGAGTAATCCTAAAGAGGTCTGGCTGAATGGTCATAGGATGGTGTGGAAATATTGCTCTGCCACCAGAGAGTGAGGTCTCTTGGGAGGCTTGCATTTGCTTCTCATGCTCAGACATGTTTTAAGGTATTTTGTTGACAGAGGAAACACACAATTTTGGTGCCTCTCCTTTCTTGAAGAATACTGAAGGGATGGTTTCAAAATATCTACTCCCCATTGTGCAGCTAGTTCCCATGCCCACTCTTAGCAACCTCCTACTAGCTCATTCTTTTTCTTTAGCACCAGACAAGAACATATCTGAACCTTTGTAGTGTAGTAGTTAGAGCGCTGGGCCCTACTCATCCATGGAAAGCCACCAGATTACCTTTGGTAAGTCATATCCTTTCAGCCTTATAGAAAGGCAATGGCAATGTCCTTCAGAGCAAATCTCACTAAGAAAACCCTATGATAGGGTTGCCGTAAGTTTGAGTCAACTTGAAGGCACACAACAAACAACAAGTTTGAGTCAACTTGAAGGCACAACAACAACAACAACAACAACAAAAGAAATGCATCTATTTACATTAAAGTCAATAGTCTCCATCCATTACTTGACAAGTTTTAATTCATTTGAAGTGAATTAAGTCATTAGTTCATTTATTTTCCATGGATTTCAATGAAAGGTCCAGCTAATCTTCTGGCTGGAACTTTGGTGTGCTCATTTCCCACTGTATTAGATCCACAAATTTTTAAGTAGGTAAGAGAAAGTGCTGTCCCATTTTTTACAGGCAATTTTTCAAAACATGTACATTCTATAACTTTCCAATTATTTTCAGTGGAACATCTGAGCATATGCCTCCTGCTTATAAATCTGTGTTTTTACTGATGTTGGCACAAAGATGAAATATTTAAGCATACTAACTCCCACACAAGGCTCATTAGCCATGTGAGGGAAGCACTTCCCACTGTTCAGCCCACAAGCCACCTACTACTACCCTACTTCTTGACTTCTCTCAGACCTAGTAAATGTCCTATGCAATTGCTTGGTTTGTTTTTTTTCTGAATCTTCAGCCATTTCCACAGGAGTTGCTGTCCTGCAATGGGGATATGTTGCTGCCAATCTGCAAATTGTGCTTTTGCATTATGTTGTTGTGGTCCTGCTGCCAATGCATCCCCACCCATCACAGTCATGGGGAAAAAAATTTGAAAAAAAAAAAATCTGGTAATGGTCCCCAATCGTGCAATGCTTCCCTTGCCAGTGGCCATGAAGAAATGGCGGAAGTGCGATCTACGTGCTTCCTTCCCCAGTGCAGCATGGGAGGTGGTCAGCTGCACTGTAGAAGGAAGGAGCATGTCCCTTGTGCTACCCTTCCACAGGCAGCCGCTGGGTGTGGAGGGGAGTGTTCTGGTTGCGCTCCAATCCTGACAGTGATACTGTTGGGATTGCAACGGGGCAGTGACAGAAAATGGTAAGGTACGGAAAGAGCCTTCTTCTAAAACTCTTCAGATGATCTGCCATATGTATTTATCTATCCTCTTTCCCTTAACAAGCCTGTTTTGAAAAGTGTAGAAGGATGTACAGTAATGGAGCTCTCAGTATGTGAGTTTAAATTAAATGGTGTAATGTTGGGTTACACAAGGTTGCAGGGGACACTTTAGGAGAGGAAAGGTCAGGCCAAAGCTTTAATGAAGCTTGAAAAGTCCCTGAATGAACCTCACTGCTCCTCCCTTCTTTGAGTAGCTGGTTGTCAAAAATATTTCTAGTTCAGGCAGTGCTAATTCATTGTTGCCTCCAGGTTTAAAATATGGGGGGCTGTTAGATGTTCGGCAACCAGGAAGTGGGCTGACATTTGGACAGTAGGATTCCAGAGGCCATCATAAACATCAGAAAGATCAGTTGAGCCCTATGAGCTATGTCAAACATCAGTAACAGCACAGATCTGCTGTGAAGTGATTCCAGGAACAGACTTGGGTTGTTGTTTTTACTTTTTTCTTTTTTGTGAATGGCAGGCCCAACTGTTACAATTAAGAATAGATTATCTAGTGCCAGGATTCTTGTATATAAAGAGTATCCTGTCCTCCTGCTATTGCATTTACAGAATAAATGGGGATCTACATAGATCATCTGTAATTCAGCATCTGCCATTCATACATTTCTTATTATGTCAAGGATAATTACTGCCACATTCCCCTGCTATTTTTAGCTTGTTTTGGCCACTGGCTGCCTGAAGCCAGCACCCTCCAATTACTTATTTTGGAGCAGATACCAGTGGAGCTATGAAATTTTTTCTTCTTTAACATTCTTGCTTAAACATTGTCTTTTCTAAGTGGCACTTTGGATATCACTTTTAAAGTTTAAACTGAATCCCAGAGCAGAGTTACTTCCCCACAGACACTGGAGCTATGAGCTGCCACCACAACTGCCTAAATTTGATCCTCGTCTTTACTAATGTAGAGACATTCATGTTGCTCTGTGCCTCTTCTAGGAGCCTGTGAGCTTTGAAAAACGGAATGTGCAGTTCTTAGGGCATCAACCAACTGAGATGGTGAGAAATCATTAGTTATCCATCCCAGCAAGCTGAAAACCAATGCTTCTGTTCACAAAGCTCGCAATAAGTAGCTTATAGCTGCAGAGAGATATACAGTGCCCATTCCATCAAGCCAGACTTTTTAGGGTGCATCCACATAAACAGTATTACTGCCTGATGGAACTCTACCTGCCATAGTTCCATCTTATAGAACACCAAAATTTATAGTTTGGTGAGGTACTTAGAAATTGCTACTGGAGAGTTTAGTGTTGTTGTTCAGGAAAGGGAACTAGAGCTCTCTAGCAGAGAATTCAAAGTGTCTCACCAAACTACATAACCCAGGACTCTGTAGGATGGAGTCACAGCACTTGAGGGGCTGCTATGGAACTGCTATAATTGTGTACTGTGGATGCATCTTTAAATTTTTCTTTCTTTCTCTCCTACATATTGTACTGTCATATGTGATAAAGTTCTGGAGAAAGCTTGTGCTGCTTATGTACCACTATTGCAATATATTCCTTTTTGTAGTCTTAATAAAAGGTATTACCCATTTCTCTTATGGGCCACATGGTTTTAAAAAAGTTATTAAATTTACGCCGGAGATAGAGGGAAAAAATAGCAAAGTGACACAGGAAAACAGCAATAACTATTATATTACTAACTTGGTGTGAGGCCTGAAGCACTAGTGGTTATAGACAATGGATAACCACCTGGCAAACCCATAGTCCCAAATACTGTATCATAATGAACCATAATGAACCTTAAAGTCATAGGGTTAAGCATATAATGATATGCATAATGAGGAATGGGAAGGTAAGGGATCAGTAGAAAACATGAACCATAGATCAGCTTATTTAGAGAGATGTGTGGACAATCTCAGAGGGAAAAGAGAAGTCAGCTTAGCTTAGCTTCTCTTTGTGGTTAAACATGTATTATTGGAAGTTGTTTGCAAGCAAGCTTGTGCAAAATTGAGACGAATCTGCTTCCTGATCCAGTGTTAAATACATGTGTGATCTTGGTATAAGGAACTCAAATGAATAGTAGGAAAATACCACTTAGCTAATACCACACACACACACGCACACACACATCCTGTAAATAAATTGCTATAGCTAAGTGGTGTATATATATAAAAAGATCCACCCTTGTTGGCAGAATCAGGTTATGCAAACCTCTAGAGAAACACTGTGAAAATTTTCAGCAAGAAGTTTGAAAGAATCTCGTCCTGGTTCATTCTGAACTCATTTTGCATCTTCTGGCAGGCTTGATCACATTATTCCCACATAGCAGAAGAAACTAACCTGCATAGAGTTTTCCAAGCTCCAGTTTCATCTTGGTTTCATACAACCCAGAAGACCTTTTTCTTTTGCTGTTCTGGAATGCTAATATGGCATTTATGTTTCCAGGAACTAAGGAAATGTCATTTCCTCAGGGCAACCAAGTATTTATATGAACAACCTGACAGTAAGAGCCTTTATAAAAAAAATTTCCTGATGGTAAGACCTGTTTGACAGGGGAATATGCTGTCTCAGAGTGCTCTGGAGTCTCCTTCTTTGGAAGTTTATTAACAGAGACTGGACAGCCATTTGCTGGGGGTGCTTTGTGTTCCTGCGTGTCAGGCGGTTGGACTCGATGACCTTTATGCTCTCTTCCAACTCTATGATTCTGTGCATATTAGAGATTATAGAACTGTGTATCTCAGAGGTCTTGGAAGAGGTACATTTCCCAGGGACCCTGTTGCTTCAGCTGTAGCAAGGTCCATGATGCCAGGGAGGGACACTTGTAATGAGACCTCCTTACTGATGTCATTGCCCTATGGGTGAGTGGAGGAAAAGAATAGAGGCAGATCAGAGATGCTTCTTCATTTAAGGTAAATCCAAACTGATCTCAAACTAAATCCAAATTTAATGTGGCTGAAGTGTTAGGTTGAAAGCAAGCATGACAAACTGCCAAGATTTACAATTTGTACAAACTTCAGAGATGTTATTGTATCAAGGACAATTTGAACAATAGTTCTTTTAAGGGATTCAAAGGTGGCTTAAGCCTGCTTGTTATTTTTTAGGCAAAATAATACTTACTAGAAGAAATCAAGAAGAAGAATATGTATATAAAATGGCAATACTGTCAGCCTTCCACATTTGCTGGGATTAGGAACACAGGACCCCTGCAAAAGTGAAGAAATCACAAATCAAAATGTTTGTGTGTGTTTGTGTGAAGAGGGCCAAGACATGGTGGAGAGAATGGGCATCTAGGGCTCAAACCAGGTCAGGGAAAGGAGAGAGAAAAGGGGTGGTTTGGCATGGTGGCCCTGTATGTCTTCTCCTGTCCATCTCTTTCCTTGGGTGTGGGGAGCACCATTGGGAGAGAGTTTGTGGTGTTGAGAAATTAGGCTGTGAGCTGTCCTTAGCTGGCTAAGCAGTAGCTGGTGGAGGAAGAAGAAGAAGACCAAAGGTAGGTTTTTAAAGTGCTGTGTGGTCTGATCAGAGCTGCTGAGAGGGAAAGCTACCCCACAAGAAAAGAAGCTCTGAGGTAGGGAGCAGGGGCTGGAGAAATTAGCAAATAATCAAAGTGAAAGTGAAAGTGATAATCTGTGAAAGTGAAACTCTCAGATGTGGAGGTCTGACTGTAGTTTATTTGGACCATAATCTGTTAAAGCTCAGCATAAAAGCTTGTAGTCTATTGAGACTGATTTTTCAATGGTTTCTTGGTGTTGGGTAGTTGTGGCTCTCCAGATGTTACTGGTTTATGGCTCCATTAAGCTCTACTTGGCATAGTCAATGGTAAATTATTATGGCAGCTGTAGTCCAAAAACATCTGGGACCCTTTCACACTACACAACTATAATGCAATGATTTCACTTTAGCTGCTCTGATTCTATCTCATGGAATTCTGGGATTTGTGGTTTAGGGAGAAGCATTTAGAATTCTCAGCCTGAGAGCTCTAGTGCCTCACCAACTACAAAACCCAGCATTCCATAGTGTGTAGCTATGGCAGTTCAAGTGGAATCATAGTGTTGTATTTGTGTGGTGTGAAAAGGCTCTGGGAGAACTTCAATTGCCTACCTGTTTCAAACCATTTTATCTCTTTTGATCTACTAGAAATATAATTTATTTTTTTAATTAATTTTTTTAGAAAACAACAAAGATATTAGCATTCATGGGAAGGAATTTTTTACGGAACCATTTTAATGGAAACAAGAACCTACTTGTACTCTTAATATTAATGGCCCAGTGTGTGATTTCACCATATTTTAAGGACTAATGAGTCTTTTGCAACCTTTTACAGTTCTGAATGTTGACCCTTTTAAACTGTAATCATAAGATCTTATCAGAGCTCTTAGTTCACTTTATTTCACTTCTTTTTGTAACTATTTGGCTTCTGCCATTTTTCTCCTATATTGCAAAACAAAATCTTGAAGAAGGAAAGCCATGACATACTACAGAGTTACAGCACTCAGTTTATAATGTACAATGGTATAACTCAGTAATTTTAGCCAGCAACCTTTTTATCAGACGCAATAAAAATTGGCAACACTGTGGATGATTTCATTTTTAACAGCACTTATCTTCCTTTGATCTGAAACAAATAAATGGAGCATAAATCTTCTTCGGGCTGCTCTATCATTATTTCTCAGGTTTACAGATTGTCATTTGCAGAGTCTGAATCATGTTCAAGAGTTTAAAAGAATGTCATTCCCCCAGTAATATGTCCATCCTAGCAAAGGCTCTTCCTCTGTGACTGGTATTTTATTTTTCAGTGGCAAATCTCAAAAGGTAATGAAATAAGAAACTGATGAGTGTCCTGTGTTAACATCCAGTTTATCCCCTTCAGACCTTTGTAATGTTGCATTGCTGGGTGCCTTCAAGTTCTTTCTGACTTATGGCAACCCTAAGGCAAATTTATCATGGGGTTTTCTGGGGGCTGAGGGTATGTGACACACCCAAGGTCATCCAGTGGGTTTCCATGGTCCACTGGGAATCGAATCCTAGTCTCCAGAGTCATAATCCAAAGCTCAAACCACTATACCATACTGGCTCCCCATAATGTTGAACACCTAAGGTTAATAATGAATTAAGGATAAATAGCATGATTTACGTTATCAAAGCACTACATATTTTGAGATCACTTTTGTGATGTACCAGCCTCTCAGTTACTGATTCTCTTGGAGAAATAATTTCATTAGTTTCTACATCTGGACAATTACTATTAACATAATTTGCTTTATTATGTGCAGAAGCAGGAACAGCAGTACCTCATTGTTTTTAGACATCCAAAGTTTTTGTAGATTGCTTTCTGGCTTTCAGACATCATATGTGTGTGTGTATAAGTATATAAATGAATTTAAGAAAACTCTGAATCTACTGGACTTGGAAATATGCTCTGACTCCACTGAATAGCCCTGGGTTCAAATAGAAAGTGGGCAGCAATCTCTCTCCCTCTCTCTCCCCCTACCTACATACCTATTATATTTCTCCCAGAGTAGGACCCAAGGCAGCTTCCAAAAAAAAAATTAAAAACATTTAGAACAATTAGAAAAATGTTAGAAAAACATATGAAGTTATAAAAACCTACAAAAGATTTTTAAAACAATTTGAAAAATTAAAAGCCCACCTGCTTACACACTGAAAGCCTAAGAATGTTTTTGCCTGCCTGCTGAAGAAGAGCGAGGAGGGGGGCAGCCTAGCTCCCTGAGGAAGGGAGTTCCAGAGGGTGAAAGCAGCTACTGAAAAGACTCTATGCCATGTCCTCACCAGGCAAGCTGATTTATTCAGATTCTTTACAGAGAGATTATTATTAGAATTGCTTTTGTAGAGTGCAATATTAGTCTGTTTTCTAGATTTAAACTCCGTTCCAGATAAGTACAACATCTTATTTCCCAGGCTACATTTAACACTTCCATGACCATTACAAATTAGTGACTTGTCATGGGGCCTTTCATATCACGTAATGATTCTAATTTAACTGCCATAGATGCATCCTATGGTATTTCAGCTTTCGTGGTTTGGTGAGACACTAGCATTTTCTGGCAGAAAATTCTAAGTAGTCCTTTACAAATCCCAGGATTCCATAGGACAGAATCATGGTAGTTAAAGTAGAATAACAGTGTGGTGTAAAAGCACCCTACATGGGTCAGCAGCCACAAATGGCTTTAAAGAGAAAAGCTAGCACCTTGAATTGTGCATCAAACAGCTCACAATATCAGCTGATAGCATCATAGCAAACCCACTTTCCTGGGATCAAGCCCCATTGAAGTCAATGGGCCTTTCTTCTGAGTAGGCAGGGGTGCTGGCAAGAGGGTAAATTCAGAACTGGGAGGCTCAGAACACAAGCGTCTTCAATTTGCTAAGCTTCACCTTTCTTTTGAACTTCACTTAGACCCTGTTTGAATTTGAGTGTGGGTGCAAATCAGATTTCCTGGGTTTTTGTGTCCTTTTCCTGAGCAAACATCCTTTGCAAAGGAACAGGGTAACTGGCTAGGGATTTCATGTATAAAGATATACCAATTAAATAAAAGTCAAGATCACCCAGCCCACAGTATTTCTGATTTCTATATGCGGAGGTGAATGCTGGACAATGAATGTTGAACTATCTGTGGATGTGATTGCTGGCTAACGCTGATATGAAAAAAAAAATCAGATCATTCAAAATATGGTGTGGGAGGAGAGTTTTATGGGTATTGCTACTGCCAAAAAGACAAATAAATGGGCCCAAGAGCAAATTTAAGGCTGATCTCTCACTGGAAGTGAAAATGACTAAACTCACACTGTTGTACTTTGGCTATATCATGAGAAGATGTGATTCATTGGAAAAGCTTTTCATGTTCCATAATGTTGAAGCCAGTAGAAAAAGAAAAGGACTGCATTCCAGGTGGATTGACTCAGTCAAGAAAACCATGGCCTTGAGTTTGCAAGACCTGAACAGGGCTGTTACTGTGAGGATCTTCTGGAGGTTTCTTATTCATAGGATCACCAAAAGTCTAAGATAATTTGATAGCACAGAACAGCAAACAGGCAGCAGGGAAGGGTTGCTAGAGACAGAAGTATTGTTTAAATCTCTTTAAATTGAAAATCAGTATTTCTGCCAGAAGAATAGAGTTCTGTTTGCTTGTCTTCCCTATTCAATTTGGAAGGTGTACATGCCATGTTCCCCAGCTGAATAGTGCATAGAGTGGCATTTGTCTTGTTTTAAGGAGAGATCAAGTCCTTGTGTCTCTATAAATGTCCTTTCTACTACCATTACTCCTTCACTCTTGTCAAAGACAAACTTTATTTTGGGGTTTTGCTTTGATTTTTTGACTTTTTTTGTGCCTAACAAATTGTATTACTTGAAAAGAAAATAAATATTTATCATTTAGTCCCACCACTTAGAAAAAAACCAGTGTTCCTCTGTTCCCCACCCAACCACTTCCCAGAAAAGGTGCAGACAGGGAGTTTTTCCACTTCTGTGGTTCCTATAGGTTTATTATTCCCCCCCCTTTTTTTTATCCTTTCAGTTTGTAATTGAAAATAATATTTCAGTTACACACACACACACACACACACACACACACACACACACACAGAGTAGTGCGGTACAACAAAAATTAAAAGTTATGTTGTGGACAAACTGGACATTTTAAGATGGAATGTCCAAATCAGCAGGAGAAACAATATTTAAATATTCCAAATTGTTTTTCTTTTCAAGGGTAGAGTAATGTAGCTGACATTTTTGAAGGCTTTAACCTTTGATAATTAGTATCCCTTTTTATTAAGATTTCAGCCCCATGGAAACCTATCAGGATTACTGCAAGATGATTTATGGCTCCTTGTAGTTCAGAACTGCCTGATGAGTTTTAGATGTCAGAAGTCATTTTGATTGTGAAGAAATCTCATGTGTGAGGCTTTTGATAGCACAGTTTTTATTTGAACTGCTTTGTTGCCATCAAGTGGTTTCCAAGAGCATTTCTTCACAGGCTGGAAATTACTTTGAAAATCAAAGCTATTGCTATCAACTAAGCTTTTCTAATAAAAAGAGATGAAAGCATATATGGAAGCTCTTCTTTATTTGAGAGCTGTGTTTCATGAAGTGAGATAAGTATAATTAGTACATGCTAGACACATTCATTAGGAACCAGATGTTTGCAAGCTGTTAAAATGACTAATGCTGCTGATCTTGCCCTTTCCATCTTATCTTGAAGTACTCCTGCTATGTTGATTGCGAAATGTCATTTCCCCAGCTGACCTACCAGTCATCCAGAATGTTGGATAATTAGAAGGCCAGAAGAAAAGAGAGGCAACAATGGTCTGTACCGTGTCTTTTTCAAAACACAGAAATCACAAAAAACTGAGGTTTGCCAAAAGCAGTGGTTCTATACCTTTTGTCCTCCAGATGTTTTGGACTTCAGCTGTCAGAAGCCAGAGATTCTGGAAGTGAAGTTCAAAACATCTTCAGGGCCACGGAGTGAAAACTACTGGCCTAAAGTTGTAGTAGATGAGATTAGAAAAGTAATAAACTGCTGCTTTAAAATTGTTCTAAGTTGTACTTTATTGTGTTGTTTAAACTTTGTATTTGTATTAACTTTTGTGAGGCTTCTTAGGAAGAATCCAAGGCATTTTACTATCTGAAGTACAAAAGCAAATGTTATTGTTGTTTAGTTTATTGTGGTCCATAGACTTATCAGTACAATCGGAACAGAAATTAAACAGTTCAGTGTTTCTCCCACTTTTGCAATGGCTTGGGGCACAGTGCCCTTTGCGAAAGTAGACCATGAATAACTTCCTCTAAGCACTCCCACATTTGCATACTGCACAAACAATTGGAACCCTGGCTAAATCTAAGCAATGCTAAATTTGACCTTTCGGAGCCTTTGTCTCCGCTGCAGTCACCATTGTTCTCCGAGGGAGAAGGTTAGCCTCCAGGTACAACTTTCCTTATAAAACCCCCTGATTTTGAGAGCTTCTTTGGATCGCTCGGATCACTCCGAATTTCATCCCACCTTGCTGTCACTTTGTTTGGTGAGCTGTCCCCTCAGTCCCACGTACTGAGTTTCCATCTCTGAACTTCTGCTTCAGATTCCCCGGGCTTCAGGACAGGTGCAGTATTTCCCATACCAAACCTCCTCTAAAAATCCCTCTGTCCCATTCCAACCTTTATTTCTATAGTTTCTCTGTGTGATTGTGTTGCATACACTGTTTGATTGTAGTTTTTAATAAAATTCACATTATTATTTCAATCCTGTTTGCTCCTTGACTTGGCCTGACCCCCTAGACATTGGGTGAAAGATTCTGCTCCATTGCCCTGCTTCTTGCAGTGCTAACTTGTGCTCTTGCTAATTTCCCCACCATTTTGATATTTTGAGAGCGCACTTCGGTGTCCCTCACGGGACCCCCAGTAAACAGAGTAACACCATGCAGAAAGGAATGCGAGGGACATGCCTCTTCCTTCCACAATGCAGCTGGGTTCTTTCCCATGTTGTGCCAGGGCAAGAAGCACCTCCATTGCACTTCCAACCTTTCCACATGGCAGTAAGTACAGGTGTGTTGTGTAATTGGGGGTCACTGACAGAGAAACTCCATCAATGATTCACCCTACAATTGCGCCATCTGGCAACAGAAGAAGGGTGGGACTGTGATGACATCATACAGAAGCGTCATCGCAGTTCCACTCCTCTTGTGTCCCCATGCCAGGTTGCTGTCGTCCTGCAGAAAGGGCCACTGACTGCTCCTTCTTCTCTTTAAGTTTCTACCTGTTTGTTTTGTATTTAAACAAACAGCACTGAATTAAAGGACATCCAGAAAGTTCTGGGTGTTATATTGTTTTTGTTGTGGCTCTGACTGTTAGTAAACCAGGAGAACAGTGAATGTCACCAGCAGTGTCTTCAATTCATTCCCCAATATTTCATATTAATTTAATTTTATGACTACTGCCACAGTATGGGGATTTTAAACCAAACAGTAACACTGAAAAGTGAACTTTGTAGAGAAGGAGCTGTTCACAGAAGGAAAACTTTCTGAGACTGGTAAAAAAATATTACTTTTAGACTATTTGGCACAGGGTATCTGGGATTGTAGAGCCAGTGTGGGGTAGAGTTATAATATGATGCTATTATGGTCTTTGGACAGCTCAGACAAACTCATAACACTCACTGACATCCTGGTGGTTAACCCCAACTAAATAAAACCCATTTAATCAACTGCTGAAAGGTGACTCAACACATAGAAAAATCCAATTGATTCAATGAATTAGCCAATACTAACAGGATTTAGGTCAAAATCTAAGCTAATGACAACAAGGGTACACTCAACTATTTCAGTAACAAACTGCTGCAACAGAAGCTCTTTGAATTCATAAAGTATTAAAATAAATATAATCCATATGGGCAGTGAAAAAATGTGAGCATGTTAAAATCTGCTTCTCTTATAAGTAAAGAAACTTTACTTTCTGGCTTTAAGTATATCTATTTCTCAGTGTAAGGAAATGTGTTTGGTGGTGAAGAAGTCTGAAAAGAAAACTTGCATACTGCAAAAGTTGGTTCTGAATTCCATTTCAACAAAACAAACATCTTATTTCCATATTAAGATAGTTTTTATCATCCTGAAAATATTCTTACAGGCAGATGGTGACTTCCTTGAGAGATAATCTGTTGATCCCTGCTCTGGCTTTCCTGATTTAAATACAGTTGATCATCTCATGAGTCAGCTTTACTTAGTCTATTTAACCATCTGGTTGGATTTAAAACCTGTTTCAAATTATGAGTTATTTCCTATGATTTTAAGCAACATCCTATGTAGAGATACAATGGAACCATGAAGAAATAATGTGATATGTATATTGAAGGTATCAGTTGCTTTCTTTGGTTTGGACACTTTAACCAAGAAAAGTGTCCAGTGTTACCATGCTTTAGTTCTGCATGTGGTTTTCTTGATCTTGCATTTTAGCTTTCCCCAGATGTGTTGGACTACATTAATCATCCCTGGCCAGCATGCTTAGAGATTGATGGTAGATACAGTCCAACACATCTGGAGGCACACAGGGTGGCAGGAAGTTGGGTGTGTGTTATGGTTTTGATGTCACTTGCCTTGGAAGGTTTTGCTCTGGAAGACAACATATTAAACTTTGAAATGAAATGAATTGTTCTTCTAGGAAAGGAACAGACTTCATGGAACAAGGCTTTCTCATCTGTCTTGTCTCACCACAGTTTCCTACCCACCCACCCCCGACCAAATATCTGTTCTTAAGGTTGTGGTGTCTTTAGTGTGAGACAAAGACAAGGGACTGCAGATAGAGGGAGAACTGGCAGTAATGGCTTCACAGCAGCAGTAGTACTCTGATTCTTAAGAACAAGCCATTGTTCTTAAGAATCAGAGTACACAATAGTTTTATTCAAAGGCCTGAGGCCCTTTTTGCATCTTTCCTGTTCCTGGTGGCATCCGGTGGGGATCCCAGCAGCGACTCTGCTGGGAAGGGAGCATGATGGGAGCACTCCCCGCTGCACTGTCTGCTTCCACGATCCAGGAAGCATGATGGCCTTGCCTCTTCCTGCCACAGTGCAGTTGGATGCTTTCCCAGGCTGTGCTGGGGCAGGAAGCTCAGCCATTGCATTTCCTGACCCTCTGCACACCAGGTAAGTGATGGTAGCATGATCATGGGTCACTGATGGGGAAAACCCATCAATGATTTACTACATGATTGCACTGCCTGGGGATGGGAGAAGGATGGGACTGCAATGATGTCATGCATAACTGTCATCGTGGTCCTGTCCTTCTCCTGTCCCCATTGTGGGACAACAACATCCTGAGAAAAGGGCCTGAGTCTTTGAACCCAATAAGTAAGCATCCTTTTACCAGCTAGTAAACATCTAGCCCTTCCCTCTGTCCTGCTGCATTCCCAGGGAGATCTAGTGAGAACATGGGCAAGGGCCTTCTCTGTCACTGCTCTCAGTTCTGGAATTCCCCTCTCAGAGAGTTGAGTCTGGCACCTTCCATATTATTTTTCTGCACTGAGGTGAAGACCTTTTTATTCTGGGAGGCCTCCTTTTTGGGGGGGGGCAAGGGGAAATAAGCTGGATTTTTTATTTTTTGTATTAATGGTTTACGTTTTAACTGGTTTTATTTTTACTTTTTAATTTTTGTATGCTGTGAATTTCAACTTTTTTTTGTCTATTGTTAGCTATCTTGAGTCCAGAACTAGGAAAAAGGTGGTTAACAATAATAACAACAACAACAACAATATAGGCTGCATTTTATTTAAAAGACAGCTCTTGGTTTTGCTGGCATTTAAATTGTACGTAGTGACACAGTTATGAACATTCTCAGACTTACATATGGAGAAATCTGGAAATGGCTGCAGGGATACGTATGTGATCACAGTTCCATGTAGATCCTTGTTTGTGGTCAGCTGTACATTTATTTTACTAGGTTTCTTCTATTGCAATCAGCCTTGCCTTCTTGCCTTTTGCCTCATAAGTTCATTACTAGTATTCAGTGATTTATTTTCTAATCTAAAAATCTTAAAGTATTTTTCCTATGATCCTTTGCTGCTAGATGAATTAAACTTCAGCTGCCACTACTTACTCAGTGGCAGAGCTTGGAGTGTGTGGAGGGGGGCAGGAGGGGGTGTGGCTATGGCATGAGGGGCATGGCCACTGTGTGGAGGCATGGCTGTGGTGTGTGGGGGCATGGCCAGGGCACGTGGGGGCGTGGCTATGGGCCGGGATGCCCCAAAGATATTGTCGCCTGGGCGAATCGCTCCCCTGCCCCCACATCCTTACGTGACTATACTTACTTGCAGTAGAAGGTGAAGGTGGTATATTTTAAGATATGTGACAGAATGAAGCCTTGTAACCTTTTCATATATCAAGTTCCAGTGGATGTTGTCAGCCTGTTACCCTAAACTTTAAACCATAAAAAGCACGAAACGAATTTTCCTTATTATCTTCCTGATAGTTAATGCTACCACTTTCAACTGGTTTTTAATAAATGGTTTTAAAATTGTTGTTTTTTTTAAAGTAATTTTAACTACTGCTTTTATTGTCCTTATTGTATTTTTTGTAATCTGCTTTGAGATTTTTAAAAATAAAATCCAGTATAATAATAATAATAATAATAATAATAATAATAATAATAATAATAATAATAATAATAGAATAAGTTGTTAAATATATTCTAGTTAAAGAATAAAAACTCAAGTGGGGAAGGAAATTCCACAAACTGGAAAACTTTCTTTTTGGGTGATATTATTTATCATTATCTTCATCTTGATATATTTCTCCCTCCCCCCAAGATTGGCACTCAGTGCAGCTTACAAATTATGACGATTACAATATAGTTAAAAACATACAAAAAAAAATCCACATTGGAATATAATTAATCTATTAACCATATTAAAACAATTTAAAACATAAAAAGAATAAAAAGAAGTTTTAGAGTAGTACAATTTAAAAAAATACAGCACCTTTATAAAAGCCCTTTCTTTAAAAACCTAAAAACCTGTTGGAATAGGAAAAAGAAAAAGTCTTTACCTGCCAATGAAAGGACAGCAAGGAAAGAGCCCTTCTAGATTCCATGGAGGAAGTTCTGCTGTGAAGGTCCTATCTGAACAACTGCACCTTCTAGAATGCTCCACTCAACATGGCCCAATGTTCTTGGAAATTCTGCTCTTAGAATTTGCATCTAAAAGGCCATACTGGAATTAGGTGGTGAAAATACACAGTACAGTTGGTCCCCCACATTTTCTAGTGTCAGGGGCACAAGATCTCTACAAAAGTGGGAACACTGCAAATATCAAAATATGTGTGTGTGTCTGTAGGAGGGTGGTAGGAAAATGGACACCTAGCGTCCAAACTAGGTCAGGGAAAAGAGAGGGAAGTGCGGGTTGGCATGATGGACCTATACTCCCTCTCTCACCCATCTCTTTCTTTGGGTGTGTATAGGGCAATGGAAAAGGGTTTTGGTGTTAAGAAATTGGCGATCTGTTTGCCTGTGATCTGCCCTTAGCTAGCCAGGCAGTTTTTCAAAGCTTGTGTGGCCTAATTGGATCCACCTAGAGGGAGGGTTTCCCTGGGAAAGAAGCATTTGAGGTGGGGGGCAGGAGTTGAAGAAACTCACAAATAATCAGATCTGTGAAAGTTAACTTCAATAATGCGGAGGGCTGACTGCATACATAATTTCTACAATATTCACTTAGCAAATATACACTAATGCCAGCTATGTCTGGGATCACGATTAAAATATTTACAAGCTAACTAGCAAAATGTATTGATTTTATGTTCTAGCAGAGATAGCTGTGATTATGTTTTCTAGTGGTCTCAAAGTCTCAGAAATCCCTGATTTCTGTGTATCACTGCTTACTTAAATAACATTTCTCAACTATATTGTGGAAATACTGCCATCCAATGGTTGCTACTTTATGTTGTTCTCTGAGCATTTTTCATGGGTGGAAAAAGTCAAACCAAACATTTTCATTATTCTGAAAAACAAATTGTTTCCCACATGTAGAGTGTCAGCAAATTTTGAACAGATAAGTGCATTTACTTTTGCATTAAAAGAAGGAAGGGGGAGGGGAAAAAGAAAAAGAAATGTGGCAGCACCTTTAAGACTAATTGGTTTTTATTTTTGCATGAGCTTTCATGGATAAAAACACTTCTTTGGGTGCAGTACAGAGTGATAATAATTGCTCAGGTATAAAGTATATTTACACAGTTGTGGGAATGGGATAGAATGTAATAGGATCCAGAAAGATGCAAATCATGACCCTTGCCCTCAGTTTTCACAGGGCTCTGTAAGATGATACCTTTTCTTTCAGATGTTTACCTCTGCAATGCACTGGGTGACCTTGGATGAATCACACACTCTCAGCCCCAGAAAACTCTATGATAGGTTTACCTTAGGGTTGCCATAACTTGGATGACTTGAAGACACACAACTTGAAGACACACAAATAACAACAGTGGATTGAGATCTGTGAATATAATTTAATCCAGCACTTTCTTGTCTAATCTTCCTTTGTAATTCCTCATGCAAGGACTACAACCTGTGAATCACTTACTATGTGTCCAGGAAGCTTGAAATATTATGCAACCAGTTTCAGGGTATTGCCATTTCTAATGTTAGATCTTTGTCCATTAATCCTCTTGCATTGAGAGTGTTCTGTTTGTCCAATGTAGAATGTAGAGGGGCATTGCTGGCATAGGATGGCATATTTCACACTGGAGGAAGAGCCAGTAAATGTTCCTCTGAGTTGTGAGAGATGTCATTGGCCCCTGTAATCTCTCTCCTAGAATAGATGTAGGGACAGAGTTGGCATATGGGTTTGTGGCAGGGTCTTGTCCCTGTATTACCATCCATCCTATGTATCCTGTTGTAAATGAGTAGTTGTTTAAGATTTGGAGGCTGTCTATAAACCTGCCTCTCAGAACTTGCAAGAGGGCTGTGTTATTCTTCAGAACTGGTTGCAGCTCATTGATGATGTATTTGAGTCGTCTCAGCTGAGGACTGTGGGTGACCACTAGGGGTGTTCTGTCATTTTGTGTCTTGCTACTGTCTTGTAGTAAATGGTTCATGGCTATTAATCTTGCCTTGTCAATTTATTTCTTCACCTCTTCAGGTAGGTATTGTAGTCTGAGAAATGCCTGTTGTAAATCCAAGAATTTTGAGTCTCTGTCTTGTGGCTGTGAGTCGATGTGGTTGTATTGGAGAGCTTGGCTGTAAACAATAGATTAGATAAGATTCATTTCAAAATGCAGATTTCAGCATAGTTAATTTCATTAGGTATTTCCATTTCAACTTGTTAGGAAGTAGAAATGCACAAAAAAATTAAACCTTTTACTCAAAATGCAAATCCATGTGTGTATGTATGTATGTATGTATGTATATATATATATATATAATTAACAAAAAGAATTTTATAATTATATCAATAAAATGATTCAGCTTCTATATTTAGAAAATATATTTATAAAGTTCTGTTTCTCAATCACTCCAACAAATACATATTTTAAGTGATTAACTGGATCCTTCTAGGATACAGAACAAACTTGTCAGAAATGATGATCATTTGCTTTAGAAAGATATCTATATGCCTCTATATAAATCTATCTCTCTATTTAAAGTAGTTGCTTAATCAAGGTAATTAAAAAATGAACTTTTGTCCGCAAACTTGCATACGGATCTTTCAACTACTGTATCATCTGCAACTTTGAGAAGCCTAAAGTGTAATCTTTCATCCATGTTTTTATTTATACATTTGAAACAACAATAAATATAGTGTTATCTTTCTTTTCTCCCTGTGTTGGCCTTTTCCTGATATTTACATGTTAGACATCAGCTATTTACTCATTTGAGACATCTTTACATTTTCCCCCTAATCCACTGATGTGAAACTCAAAGGGAACACTATACTAATCCACCATTCAGAGAAAAATATTTAATTAGAGTGATTTGTTCCTAACAAAACATATTGGTCATGGGGATCCCCTTGAAAAGCTGTGAGGCAGGAGAATAAAAAAAAAAAAGGAAAACTGGGTGGAGAGGTAGCTTGTGCAAGGTGCACAAGTCCCATCTCCATAGCCTTCCTCTACTGATTTGTTGCAAGGGTTGCAGGGGAGCGGATAGGGGTGACAACCTTTATTGTGTCAATAGAATTTCACTTGCACAGTTCAGAGACAAGCCATTACGCTTATGATGTGCTCCAATTACAATCCAGAGATAAAAGTTACGGTAATTGTCCTCTAATTTCCTGAATCCTCTGATATCACTGCAACTAGTTCATTCAGCACACAAGCTTTTCAGAATTTTTCAGCACTTATTCAGCTCTCTCCCTATGCTAATATCACAAATATGGCAAACACTGAGTAAATGCATAATTACAGAAGCATTTTATGTGCATATTTCTCAATAAAATATTTTGAAGTTCAGTAATATGTAGTCACAGGGGGAAATTACAATAGTGAATTTTTATTTATCCACAATTGAAATCCTACACACTTTTTCCTGGGAGCAAGCCCAATGGAATTTAATGTGTCTTGCTGACATGTGTAGAAATACCCTATTGATCAGGAGAACAACTTTTTCAGAGGAAAACTGATAGAATCTGTTCATAATTGACTAACTATATACTACAATTAAGACAAAACCTCTACATAAAAAGTTGCACTGTTCTGAGATGAAGTATTTCTAAAGTATTTAAAGTGTTAAAGTATTTCTAGGTTTTCTCAGAGTATTACTTTTACATCAACTGATCAACTAGACATCCTGTCTGATTTTGGACACAAAAGAGATCAGCCTTAATTCTTGGATGGGAAGCCACCAACTAAAATCAAAGATATCCAGCTGGTACTATGAAAATAATTTCTGAAAACACTGGAGATTTACTCTGGTCAGAGTTGGCAACACTGGCATAGAAGAACCAAAGTTTTAGGCTATGACCCTGTATGTGTTAACCTGATGTAAGCCCTCACGAACTCAATGGAGCTTTATTCTGACTAAACAAGTATAGAATTGCATTGTTAATATACTCTGTATACTGATAATCCATACTGTTAGAAGACATCTCTTCTGATACACCCCTAGCAGCTGTTACCAAGGCTGAAATTTTATTCTGTGGAGTCAGAGTCTCAAAGGCCTTTTCCGCACTGGGTGAGGGGATCGCCCTGTGCCGGTAATCACCAAACCTGTGTGCTCCATGCGAGGGTCTAGGCTGGTCCGGAGCAGTCCATGGCCGCTGTTCCGCACTGCTCCGGGGACAAAAATGGTGGCTTCCAGTTGGTTGAGGCTCTCCACCAACTGGTGAAGCTTGCCAGCCTAACACCCGCCCCCGGCAGATCTGCAGGCTCACTCTGGTGTGAGCCTGAAAATCTGCACTGGGGCGGCACGCTCTGTGCTTTTGAAAGACCTGTTTTAAGCGGTAGTTCAAAAGCACGCTGAACAACCACTTTGGGTCGTTCCAGAGCGGCCTGAGGTCTGGAACTACACAAAGTTGTCCGGACCCAGTCCGCTCCCAGGTATAGACGTCCTCTCTGGAGGATGCTCTGCACCGTTTTAAAAACCCAGTGCAGAAAAGGCCAAAGACTAAGAGACTTTCTAGACTACACTGTTATAGTGATATTATTCCACTTTCAACATCCTATGAAATTCTGGTGTTTGTAGTTTACTGAGGCCAAAGAGCTCTCTGGCTGAGACTTCTAAATGCGCCTCCTTAAACTGCATACCTCAGGATTCCATAGAATGTTGAAAGTGAAATAACAGCATTATAATAGTGTAGTGAGGAAATGGCTTAAGTATAATTAAAAAGTTCTTATAACATCTATAGATTAGTGTTTTATCCCACAGCTTTTATTTTTTTAAACCACAACACCTTGTTTCAAGGAGTTCCACAAGTCAATTATGCTTTTTATAAACAAGAACTTCTTTTTGCCTATCCATCCTAAATCTCATACTAGCTATCTTTCTTGGATAATGTCAAGTCTCAGCATTTTGAAAACTAATTTCTCTCTCTTCATTCTTAGTCATTCCCCTGCCCACTGCAAAATTATAGTTGTTCATCAGTGCTTGTGGTAACAAACTAACTTTAAGTGCTCAGTAATGGTACTGGCTAAATCTACTATTTTCCTATTCTCTGCCATTTCCCATCTAAAAAACATTTTCAGAAAGTGAAGCAAAGGCCTGAACAGTGAGAAAGCCTATGCTTTAGATGCAGTCCACTCACCATAAAAGCCTTAAAAATGCCAACAAGTTGATGCTAAAAGCTAAAAGGAACTTATCTCCCATCTTCTTGCCCTCAGAGGAATGAGTTTTTGAAAATGGCATTGTTCCGATTGTTTAGCCACAATTAGAAGTGGCTTTCTTGCCCACCCCCAAAGCAATTGAAAGCTACATTAGGAAATGGTCGGCTTCACTGGATGTGAAACGGAGAAATACAGAATATACCATCCCAGGAGGTTGTTGTCTGTTGGCCAAACCAAAGGAGCAGACTCAAGGGCAAAGGTTATAATGTGGTATTTTAGCAAAAATCTTGTTTCAAACTTCGGTGAATTTCTTTCTCTTTATTTCAGTCTGCAATCCAAAAAAATCAAGGCGGGGGGAATGGAAAATCACTGCCATATTTCTGTCTATACCATCTTGACAACTTGGCCATTTCTGTTCTAGTGCCATTATTCAACTTTCAACATCCTATGGAATCCTGGGGTTTGCAGTTTAGGGAGGGGCCTCAAAGGTATAGATACAGATACATGAAGATGTCAAAGCAAGTGTTCTGAATTGAAAAGCTTCCAAATCAGCTTTGCGAAAACAAAATGCCTGCAAGATTTAAGCATTTATTTATTTAAGTCTTAGCCTATCTGCCACATGTTCATAATTAGTCTTTTGTGGCACATTCATGGACAAGATAATGGAGAAGGGGGGAAAAAAATAAACAGGAGTCAACATTCTCTAATTCACTAAAACATCACAGCACAGTCATATGGAAGGGAGCCTGATCTCTTTCCTATGGTTGTAAATCCTTGACTATTTCACCTTTGCATAGGAGCACAAATAATTAGAGTAGTTTTTCAAATACTGTGAATGTTCTTCTCTATTATTCTCCCTGTATTTGAATGTCCTGAAATGCTGAGGAAGAATTATTGTGCAGAGAAACTTTTTTTTTTTTTTTTTTTGCACAAGAACCCTGCTTGGTGCTCAGAAAACAGGTTTCCTGTGCAAGAAACAGTGAGTTCTATGCACTAAATTCATTTTCTGCACAGATTTTTTTTCACCAAAAACTTAGCTAAGAGGTAAGGCCTCTATAACTCTTCGAGATGTTCAAATACCAGCAAAAGTTGGGCAAAATTCTTCCTAGTCTATTATTCTTCTCAACAGTTTCCTACCAGTTGGGAAACCTGCTTTTCAATCTGCGAATGAATAATTGTGAATATTTTCCATGTCTCTACTGTTTAGCAGCATATTCTAAACATCTTTTGAACACAGTCCTATAAGTACCTATTCATATACATTCCAGACTTAATAATACTTAATAGGCTCAATGAAATAAATGGGATTTCATTTAATTGTGACTAATTCAAGTCTAATTGATTTCAACAGGCTCCTGTAAGTATTACTCAATCTGGAACCAATACACTGAGTTTAATGGTGTTTTTTCTCAACCAATGAGTATAGCCTAAATAAGCTATCAATATACATTGTTGTGCTAATCAAAAGAAGCTACTAAGGTTTTTGTATGAGTCATTTTTCTGTACAGGGCTTTTTAGACCAAAGATCTGAAAGCCAGTCAAGTTTCAAGATCAATTCAAAGTTGTGGTTTAAACCTTTCAGGCACTAATTGGCATGAAATTAGTTATCCACCAGAGTGCCTTCTCCCATACTTACCAAGCTGGACCAAGAGGCACCTCCACCAAATAAAGCAAGGCACATATCTCTAAGAGAAAGGGCCGTATCAGCAGAACCACCCACAGAGAATGTTCTTCCAACATTTCACAAGTAGACCCGGACTATGGGTGGCCAGGCCACTTCAGAGTGTGCTCAAGATGGCAAAAGTTTGAATGAAGAACACACAAGGGAAAAGTCGCTGCAGCAGTTTGCTTTTGCTTGAGTCTTCTGGGAAGGGCAAGATTTCATCCCTCCTTTCCCTTCTTCCCTTCTGAGTTAATTGGGTCCAAATTACTTTTGCTCAAATTCCAGCATTTGAAGTAAGTTTAAGACAAAGGCTGAAGGTGGGTAAAGGACAGAGAAACTGGAACAGCTGAAATACCAGCTGAAAAACTGGGACAACAGAGGATTAACTGGGACTATCCTTGTGAAACTGGGACAGTTGGAAGGTATATTCTGCCCAGCAAGACTAGCTTGGTCCTTCAGTATGGACTTTTGGGCATCAGGTGAAGACCTGTATATTCTGTCAGGCATTTTAATAACAGTCTTAATACTTCTCCCTAAACTGCATGCTTGTCCAGCTGCTATACCTTGCTGTTTGTTTTTGTTTTATATTCTGCTGCCTATAGCCATAGTTTCATTGCACTATTGTTATTTGTTGGATTTTATATTATTAATAGATTGAGCATCGTCCACAGTAAAACTGTCTGCTAACCCTGGTAACTGGACAGTTTAAAAATCCAACCAATTGATTGATCAAGCAAGCAAGCAAGCATTTCATATATAATTATAAAGCAATTAGTCCATTAAAATGCAATTAAAAAACAAAGTGGCAAATAGAAAAACTTATGGCCAAGAAAATCTGAAGAGCAAGAACAACATTATATTCCTAAACCAGTTTTTACACTTGTGGTTTGTTATGATAAAGCTGGCTGATCACTGGGATCACTACTTAGGTTCCAGAACTCCCTCATTATCCTGGCAGTAATTGATTCCTGCAGGTTGCTGAATCCTGGCATAAGAATTCCAAGAATCCCTTGCTGTCTTGGCACTAACCCTTACATGTTTCAAAGGTAGATGTTTTTCTCTCACTGAAGCTGAACACTGATAGATCTGATGCAGCTTGTCCCCAAAAGTTAATGTGCAGGGAAGAAAGAAAGGAGATCATGAAAATGGGATGGGGAAGATCCAGGCTCCTGAAAATAAGCTTCTAGTAAAAGGAATTAGCAGAATCTGTAACCATTGGTTTTTATAGAGAAAGGTGCAATGATGCTAATTCACTCTTAAGAAATTACACTTTCACCATAAAATGAAGCAAGAGGAGGGACAATAGTCAGCAAGAGAAACAATATAGTGGCCCTCCACTTTTGTGAGAATTCAGGGCACAGAAACACTGCAAAAGTGGAAAAACTGAAAATATTTTCCCCCTGCACTCCCCATCCCATTCCCTTCAGGGACTCCTCTATCATATTCCCTTGCCTTTTGCCCTGGTGTGTGTGACTTCCTTCTCTGCGCCTAGACAAAAGGCAAGGGAATGGGGGGAAGGCATGTGTGTGCCTTCCTTCTTGTGGTGCAGTACTTCTTCTCCCTTGCCCTTTGCCCAAGTGTGGAGAAAGGTACACATAATTGGGCAAAAGGCAAGGGAATGGGGGAAAGTGCAAGCCCCCAAGTCCCTTGCCTTTTGCCTCAGTGTACATTCTCTGCACCTGAGCAAAAGGCAAGGGGATGGGCAAAGGCACACGTGCCTCTCCCAGTCATTCCCTTGCCTTTTCCATGGGCCTGTGTGCCTTCCTTCTCTGCATCTATTGAAAAGGGAAGGAAATGGTGGGGGATGTGCATGTGCCTTGTCCTCATTTCTTTTTGCCCCAGTGCTTGTTCTCTGCACCTGGGCAAAAGGCAAGGTAATGGTGAAGGGGAGGCACATACACACCTTCCTTCTCCACATGAGGTTCTACCCCTCCCATTCCCTTGCCTTTTGGCCAGAGAGTCATGAACTTCCAGGACCTAGACAGACTCAGAGTCTGAGGCAGCAGAACTTGCTCTGAGTCCTGACACAGAGACGGCTGCAGCAGAACCTGCAGAGCAGACAGTACTACCACCTACCCCAGGGGCAGAAGTGTCAGCCCCAACAGGGAGCCCTGCTCACACAGAGAATGATCTAACCATACCTACCTTTGCCCAGCGTAGACACCCAAAGGGTCTCCTGCATCACTCCCAGTGAATTTATGCCAAGAACCGATTAACCAGAGACCAGCTGCGCTGATCCTGGAACTTATAAAAACTGAGCCTTTCTCCTTTAGCTTTTGTCAGCAATCAACTGTCCGTTTGTCCCATGCATGCTTCTGTTTGCTGCTCTTGCCTGTGTTTCTGCCTTTGACTGGTGTTTGTTTTTTCCTGTTTCTGATTTATGGACATTGTTGGGACCCTTATTGCTTCTCATTTGCAAAGCTGTTTCCTTTCTTCAGTAAACTGAGCACTTAAGTTACTGCTGAGTTCCTGACTTGTGTTTGTTATCAGCTTCTCCTGGCTGCCAGACCAGCTTCTCCTGGCTGCCAGACCAAGTTTGGACACAGGCACAAAGAAATAGGGGATGTATTGGTATGTATGCCTGGGCAAAAGGAAAGGGAATGGGAGGAGATGAATGGAAGGGGCACATGTGTGCCTCATGTATAATCAAATTTTGCAAAGGTCAAACTTGTGAATTGGGTGGGAGGACTGTGTTACATACCTGAAACAGGTAAGGAATTGTTATAAGTTTTAAAAGACAGATGGGTTTCTTAAGGGTCTCATGAGGCACCATCATTTTTGGATGCAAGACTGGGATCTGACCTAGAAAGGATAAACTAAACCATTATGACTGCTGGAGATGGCCTTGATGATTGTGGCAAAATGGCCATGTACATTCTCATCTTACCTGAGACAGCACGTGTAGTGTAGTGGTGCACTGGAGTATTGGACTAGGACTCTGAGAGACCAGGTTTAAATCCTGCACAGTTATGCTCCACTGGGTAACTTAAGCAAGTCACATTTTCTCAGCCTTGGAGAACAACAATGGCAAACATCCTGCAAGAAAATGAGCTGGAGTTCACCTGAAGGCACATAACACCAAACCTTTCCTTTTTATGGAGTTTACTTTGTCTAGTGGAATTCTTCTGATGAAAAAGAGCCTCTCAGTAAAAGGCAAAAAATTTATACGCTCTGAAGAGAATTACACCAAATTGCTGCTCTGGATCTCACCCCAGGAAGCCTTTTTTGGGTGTTGGAAAACTCCTGCTGATAACTGGTTCCAATACAAAGACATAATTTATTTTGCCACTCAGAGTCCTGTTAGATTAAAAACTTGAGAAGAATTGGCAAAGGAAAATATAATTTGCAATTGGTTTCCTCATTGACAACTATTGGAACGGTTCAAAATGGATACAAAATTAGAAATTTTTCAAAAGAAGAGGACAATAATGAGTTTGAAAAAAATAATTTTCAATAATGAGAATAAGCTTATGTCTAAGCTATATAAAATTTTACTCTTGCAGGACAAAGAAGAAGAAACGATAAAAGAATCCATGCTTAAATGGGCAAGGAACATAGGGGAGCAGCATTGGGAGCAGAGCTGGAAACAGACACATAAATTTACCACTGCCCAAAATTTGAAAGAAAACTACATGAAAATGTTACGCAGATGGTATTTAACACCAGCCAAATTAAATAAAATATACAAATCCACATCTGGAAACAGTTGGAAATGTAAGAATGAGCTGGGTACTTTTTACCATGTATGGTGGGCATGTAAGAAAACAAAAAAATTCTGGATCACTGTACATAATAAAATTTCAGAGATCTTCAACTGCAAATTTCTGATGTCTCCTAAATTTTACTTGCTGAACATGATTTAAGATCTTCCTCTAAATCTTTCTAAATTCTGGAGGATTTTGTTATACCTGACTACAAAGCTAGGAGAATTTTGCAAGAAATTGAAAAAAAAACTGATGCCCATATGCTTGAGGAATGATCCTATGAAGTACTTGAAATGAAAACAATGGATATTTTTACACATATCATTAAGGGAAAAGACGAAGAAAAAATTAAAAAAGTGGTCATTGGTAATTAAAAATTTATCTGTACTTGACTAAGGGGACAATTAATTTCTGACCAACTGATTATTATGGTATAATTTCTGACTATCTGACTATTATGGTATTTTAGTAAAGTTCTAGAAAGTTCTATAATACCATATTAATGTCTCCTATAGACCTATTTTGCTTATAGAGTTTATAGAGCCAAAGGGCAATGAGCAATAAACCGACATCACTCTGTAGTTGTTTCTTTTAGTAGATGATTAAGAAACTAGGAAAGGAAATTAAGTTGGACACCATGTCTCAGTAGTTGATTGAATTTTGATTTTTTTTCTTTTCTTCTCTTCTTTCCTTTTCTCATTTCTTGCTCATTTCTCATCTCTGGGATGGGTTTCTACAATTACAGTTGAATGTTAATCTAACTATAGTTCAGTTAAAAGACTTGGGAGTTACTAGGCTTAGAGATACAGAATTGGTATAGAAGCTTCTTAATATAAATATGGTCAATACGACAGTCTAGTTGACTCATAAAAGACGAGTCGGAAGATTGACAAGATACCGCTTATTCTGCTGTTGTCGTCGTCGTTCTCTGTTCTGTCAGCTGTTTAACAGAGTTATCAGATAACACAGAAAAATTTCTGACAATCAATTTTATTTTTAGTTTAGTCTATTTGATAATAGCAAAAATTCTCAGCCTAAGAATACAACATGGTATTGCCTAGTAAGTTCTAGGTTAAAGCTTCAATACACAATAGTGGAGATGGGAATCATGGATGTATCTGGCTTCAATCAGATTCTAACACAAGGATTCTGATAGAATGATAATGATATCTTTTGATGATGACAATGATATCCCTTTATGCAATCTTTAAGTTAGTGTGCTTATCTGCTTACTTATGTAACATTACTCATGTAACCTTGTTTATTTCTTATTGTGAATATGACGTTGCTATACATAGGGAGATACATGTTCTCTAGGCTCTGACAATGTAGTATAAGTGTGTATATATTCAATAAAGATTATCAAAAAAAAAAAAAGAAAGAAAGAAAGAAAGAAAGAAAGAAAGAAAGAAAGAAAGAAAGAAAGAGAGCCTCTCAGGAAAGGGATGGTAATTTCCCTATCTCTAAACCTGGACTATACTAAATTGGCTTCTATAAGACATGAACATGAAAAGTAGCTCTGAGTCAATAGTGGAGGATGCAGAGTGGGATTGGTCAGTCTGAGATTCTCTTTGGGCTGAAATTTAGGCTGAAGTATTTGAGCTGGAACATTTGGTGTTGGCTCTTTCTGATAGGGGAGCAATGAACTTCACAACATCTGTTGAGGGTCAACGTTGTGAGCCTCTATTAAACTCAGTGCCTTAAGTCTGCTGTGATATTACTCCAAGGAAACTAAACCTTGATTAATGAGTTATATCCCTGGAGATCTTTATATCTGGAGAATCATGGTATATATAACAGAACAAAGAAGAATTAATTTCCCTGGGAGTGAACATCTAAAATTGGAGCTTTAAGATCTTACACAGGATCCCATAGTGACTTGAACGCCATCCAAAAATATAAATAACTATGCTTTAGAGCAAAATTTGAGCAAAGGAGGAATTTTTCCCATTTCTCAAAAGTGGATGTAGGTGACTGTCCCCAACTATTTGCTTACCATACCGTGTTAGCTTCACTACTGGTCTTCAGCTACTCAGTCTGAAAACTGTTTCATAGTACACTCTGCATTATTCTGTAATCACAGAGTAGTCTATCAATATTTTAGTTTGGAATGCAGTGTTCTAAAGTCATTTAGACATTTAAAGAGCTACTTTATTATTCTGTGCAGTAAAGATGAGAAACATGGAGAACAATGTTCTAAAGTTATACAAAGAGAGTTTGGAAAGAAAATGTTTTGAATGTATTGAGGAATTCTCTACATAAACTACAGGTCTGTTGCCTAATCTGGCCAGCTTGATTATTTTATTTCAGATATGTTGATTTCATGAGATCAATTGAAATGCTACTGAAGAACCTAAGAATCTAAGAAGACAGGACTCCTGCACTTTTACTTGTTGTACAGATGAAAGAAACAATTTCAGCTGGCATGGCTTGTCATGAAAGTAATACCTACTGACAATCCTACTTCTGTAGAATTACCAAAGATGTTCTTTAGTCCTCTTTTGAACCTGCTTAGAGAAGCTAGTTTTTCCCCCCTTAGGTAGCAATGTTGGTGAAGACAGGATGTCTAATAAGGAATTCTCAGGACTACATTATAATGCTCATAGTTCTTTCTCTGAGTAAAAAGCCATAGCAAGAGGGTGTGCAGAGGTTTTAAATCTTTTTTTGTGAAATGTTCAGTTTCTAAAGGTAGGTGGTTTTTGTTTTTTTGTTTTTAATGCTGGGAGAAGGGAGAACATTGATACATGTGAACATCTGTCTGTTCTAGAGAATGTACTTGAGTATTCCAGTAATGTACTTGGTAATTCAGACTTTGGAAGTGTTACTTTTTTGGATTACCGTTTCCAATGACTATGCTGGCTGAGAGATTCTGGGAGCTGTAGTCCAAAAAAGTGATTTTTCCAAGCTCTGATTTTGCTAAGTGATTTTAAGTGACACCAACTCTAAAGAGTGCTCAGAACCTGGAATACAAGTCATACTTAGTTCCCCTTTTTGTCTCCTGGCTAGTTTCCTGAAGAGAAGGAAACATGAGCTAGGTTTAGGGAACAATTAATGCCTCCTTATGAGAGAAGGTAACCAAGAAGCCACTCCAAAGAAAACTTCTCTGTGCTCCAATTGTTATTCCAGTAGTCAGTTGGCATCAAACATATCCTCCTTGAGCAAAGTGCTTGAGTAAATGGTTGTTTACAACTAAACTTTTTTTTTCAAGCATATGAATTGTCTAGATCCATTTAAATGTTTCTGGCTGAAACAGCTATGGTTGCTCTGGTAGCTTATCTATGCCAAAATTAATGTTGTATATTTGTTTTCTTTTCATTTTTCTTTTTTGTCAGTGCTCAGTAATCCAGCTTGGAAAGGAATCTGTCTTCATTCTGCAATAAGAACAAATTCTAAATTCTGTCACAAAAACCAGGCACTGCAAAAAATTTCCATTCCCTGGAATATTTTTCTCTCCTTTTCCCAGCTAATGCTTTTAACCCAGATGCCTGAAGTAAGCATGCTGTCCACTTTGGCAAATACGATAAACATTGCTGTGATACTTGGTGTCTGTCTGACAACACATCTGGTATTTGTATAAACACACCCATCTTTGTGTAAATTAAACAATGATTTTAACATACTACATAATAAGTAATATGTACAAAAATGAAGTTATGTACACAGTCTAGTGACAACTCCCACATACAGAAAGCAAACAGAAACCACTGTGGGGAAACTTTCAGAATACATATCCAGGGATAGCTGTGTTGGCCGTACAGTACAATACAACAGCATCCAAAATCTAAAAAACAATGATACATTTATTAGGGCAACCAAAAAGGCACAAAATACATCATGCAAGCTTTCATTGCCTTCATTGCCTTCTTCAGCAGGCAAAAGTGCTTAAAATCAGACAGAAGAAGAAAATAGAATCATAGAATCATAGAATCGACAATGTTCAAGTCAAAGGCCTACATTACATCAAGGTGTTGTTTTTATTGTTGTCAGTTAAGATGGTCTGGATAGAGCCAGTGTCGTGTAGTGGTCTGAGCATTGCATTACAACCCTGGAGATCAGGGTTCGATTCCCTGCTCAGCCATAGAAACCCGCTGGGTGACCTTAGCTGTGTCACACACTCTCCATTCCATAAAACCTTGTGATAGATTCACCTTAGGATCACCATAAGTTTGAAAAATGACTTGAAGGCACAAAACAACAACAAGATGGTCTGAAAGATATCAATGTAAGCAATGTAGACTCCCTTCTTTGGCCATGTGGGCACTGGGTGAAATTCAGGAAATAAAATTTCAACTCCATTAGCAACATAAAAAATAACTTCCCTTGAGATCCAGGCTGATTCTCTCCTGGATGAGAATACCTGCCTCTTTCTTAGGCAGAGAACACTGAATTTCTTAAGAAGCCTCTGTACCACATGGCATCTGAAAAAATCTTTTAGGTATTCTATAGGTAAAACCCAGCAAATGCAGTTCCAATGAAAACATTTTGCCTTTATTGGAAGCAGAAACTTTCAGAATGTTTTTAATACCAACATCTTTTTATGAGCTTGTTGATATTATGACAGAAAAGATAAAGACCTAAATACTATTGGTTAATCCCAATTAGAGTAGGCCTGTTAAATTCATTGTCAAAGGGTGAGTCAACACATAGGTGAATCTCATTGAATCAATAAGTCTATTCAATCTGGGATGAACAAAAATAAGAAACACAACTGAATCAATAAATGTCTACAAATTATAAACAAAACAAAAGTGTAATTTGTTAAGTGTATTGCTTAAACTCAGTTTAGATCTCTTTTGAATTTCATAATCCACATGAAAATTTATTGCAGAATTTACTTGGATCTGCAACTGCATTGTGAGGAAATTCTGGCCAGACTCCTGATGGGTTCTTAAACTGGTGCAACCCCCTTTGCACCAATGTGTACACGTTCCTGGTCACAGAAGAGCGGTCGTATCCCAAGAACATATGTGCAACTATTTCCATCACTTCATTGAGTGTTCCCAGGCTTTTACTGTATGTTTATATGTGTAAACTACAACATGTCCCCAAAGGTGAACAATTTGCACTACTAGGATTATTGGCCTGAGGTTCCTGTTGTACAATCAGTAATACAGCCTAACACATCTGTGTGACTAAATTTACTCTGTGCAATTGGATCTTGACCCACAACAGCTGATACATTAATATATCCTTTGATCCCCAATTTGGCAGAGACAGTCTTGATTAATCCTCTGTCATGCCACTTTTCAAACTGCTTTTAAAATGATCCAGTTTCTCTCTCCTTGTCTCACTCCCCCATTGTCTTCAGTTTACTTCACTTCCTACAAACCGAATCCAAACTGCAAAACTAGTTTCCACTCAGTTAACTCAACAGGGAGGACAGGAAGGGTGGAATCTTACCCTTCACAGCAGGCTCATGCAAAAGCAAACTGCCACAGCCTCTCCTAGCTTGTGAGTTCTTCCTTGTTAATAACATTTGCCATCTTGCCTGGACTCTGTTGTCGTGTGGTCACATATGTCTTGGTTCTTATCTGTTATATGTTGGAGGGTATTGAATAACTAGTTCAGTTGTGCAGACTAAGTGCTTCCCTGAGAAGTGCCACTGAGTACATGACTTTGTGGCAAAGCTGACAGCAACACCATATCAGTGAGACTTTCAATGGAATCATCATTCACACTGACAGAATAGGCATCTCCCTGCCCCCATTAAAGGATGGCTAGAAGCCTGGCCTCTACTGTAGCATACATAAGTCTCAGGAGTTTGTGATGTACTGTTTCTTTTAAAAAAATAGTATGAATTGGTTGTTGGCAAAAGTTAAAGAAAAGCTCGCCTTCCTTCTGGAGGTCTATTAATTCTAATTTCAATGTGTATGCTGACTGTGTATGACCATTTTAATGAATGATAATGGATGTGCTGAGATTGCAGAGGGAATAATTATTGATATATGCATTTTTTTTTACTCACCATATTTATATGGCTGCACACGCACATGTCCATGTATGTTGTTTAGGTAGCTTAAAATCTGAGAATAAGACAATATTAAAGTATAACCCTGAGACAAAAATATAAAAACAGTAAAATAAAGTCTCAAAATTATTTTCTAAGAGGGCAAGAATGACATGCATTAGAAACTCAGCCTCTGGCCATTTCTGCACTAGCCTGTTATAGTGCTATTATTCCACTCTCAACATCCTACAGAATCCTGGGGTTTGCAGTTTAGGGAGGGGCCTCATGCCCTACCTAAACTGCAAACCACAGGATTCTGTAGGATTTTGAAAATGGAATAATAGCACTATAACAGGCTAGTGTGGAAATGGCTCCTGACTGGATAAAATAATGCTGTGCCAGGATGAGCCGGAGGGACACTGTTTCACAGCTGGGATCCTACAATAGAGGATGCTCTCTGTAGCACTTACACAGCTACTAATCATTTTCAAAGTAATTGTGCTTCAAAGCCTTGGTAACAAAATATGCTGTTTGAGAAAGGCCTAAAGTTATAGACATTGTACTGATAAGAGATGTTTGAAGATAATATGCAGATACCTCTCTTTTTCAGCATTTTGTCTCTTATCCAAAAATGTTGTCTTCTCCCCCCGCCCCCGAGGAATAACATTGTAGGATGCTCAGGAAGTTAACATTTCACTCTGATTCACTCTTGTAGATACACTCCCATGTAATGTCACTTCAACATAACTATTAAAAACCTCTTGTTTGGAGACTCATCTGGACTTCATGCTTCCGTGCCTTGTGGACAGCTGGCTGGCTGGGAAAACTGAGTAAGAAGATGGGCATTTCCTCAGTAGATACTACTCTGTGTCCACAAGATAGCAACTTAATTTTAATAGAACTTTTATTGTAGGAGGCATATTGAGTATCATGGCAATCTCACTACCTGCCTGGGGAATTATTTGATTAGCATGAATTACTATGCCTAAGTTTGAATGGAATACTATTTTTATTTGCAATATAACAAAATCATACCTAAGAACTATAAAGCTTTTTAGTCATTAAAAACAGGAAGATCTGATGGCACTTGTGGCTGACGTTCAAATCAACAATGCTTAGCAGTGTATATTCAACGGAGGTTTCCTGCTCTGGGGAAAAAAATTCACACAGTACAATGGGTGGAGTGCTTTTAACACTGTGTGTAGTATGACTCGCAATGTATCCAATTTATTTAGAAACTAAGGTACATGCCAGACATGATTCCTGTCTGTTGTTGTGTGGCTTGAAGTCATTTCTGACTTATGGCAACCCTATGGGTGGCTTGTGTCTGAACCTAAGATCAGTACCATCATGGTCTTTGAGCTAAATGGGAGATAGAACAATCTCCTCTTTTACGTTTTGACTCTAAAACTCATATGAGAAGCACTGGGGAAGGGTGAACTCTGAGAAAAGCTAGAGGTATATCCAGAATGTTTTATGGACCTTGAGAATGAAATATGGCCCCAAGCCTGCATGGTGTAAGATGCTATTGGGGGGGGACTGTCTTTGCTGGCCTCCAATGGAAACTGGTCTGGTGTTTTTATGTCACGCACAATTGTGCCTGAACAGTGAGTGTGTGAGGGGTGCAGAGCTGGATGAAATTTAAGGTCTTCTCACCCCCTTCATGTCCTCTTTAGACAACTGACTAAGGCACTCCATAATGTCTTAAGCAGAGGGTTGGGCATTCTTGGACATTCACAAATTGTCTTTCAGTAACTTGAGCTCTACAGAGTGGATGGCATGAATTTATTCAAGAAGTAATAGGCTTTTCCTGGAGGACTTGCAATAAGGAGTGAGGGCCCTTTTGGCCAGTCTGGTGGGGCAAAGGGGCTAAGCAGACTTGTCCATGGTATCTGCTGGGGGGAGAAAAAATAAGAGTTACATTGAAAACACCTTGGCACCCTTTTGGTGAAGGAGAGAGCTGACTATTGTTGAGGCTGACTGAGGGCTTTGCTACTTGGGGGTGAAGTTCTTTGGGTCTGCCTTCCAGTAGGTGGTCAGATTGGGAGCAACCCAACTGTTGGGTTGCTCTTGGGTCTCAAGTTGTTTGCCCAAGAGAAGGCTATGGGGGAAGTCATGGCATGCTGCCTGGCCTCAGCTGATCCTGTGCTGTTTCTTAGGTTGTCTCCCCTTCTTGCTTCTTTCTGGGTTCAACACAATTAAATAGGTTCAAGGTTACATAAAGTGACCCTTATTCAATCCAGTCATCTGTGTTTGGTCTCATTATTCCATGGTTAGTCAGCAAAGAAAGTAGGAGACAATCCATACGTCAGCCCGCAAGTGATAGCAGGCAACAACACTTTTGACTTCTCATCATTTCTTCCCCAGAGAAAAGATCCACTAAGCTTTTTTCATTGTTTTTTGACTTCTCTCCTTTCTGCACATTTTCCATTTACCCTAAGGCGACACTTGTTTTCCCTTGGCAGAGAAACAATGCATACCAGTGCAGGGAGGGTTGACCTTCCCCGTTTCTAAATTAAAACTGAATGCCTGGAGAATGTTTTCCTGAATTTTCATTTTTTTGGAATATTCTTAATATTTTTATGAATATGTAGCTTGAACACATGAAATACATATGGTTTTGGGGAGTGATCACTTTGGATCTCATCCAACATTAGTTCATATATTCAGCCCAACTGTATTCCATTCCCAGGACTGTATAGTCACCTGTGTTTTTACCAGGATCTTACACAAGAAAATCACACACAGAGGATACTAGCAAATACTGCCTTGAATATTATGGTTCTTGTATTTAAAGTTAACCCAGTCTTCTTGGTACAACTGTTTGTTCCAGACTTAAGAGCCCTGATATATTCTATTGTATTCAAGAGTGATTGCAAGATTAGCCTTACAAATTAACTTCTAGATAACCCATATGCATTTGTGTGCGTGAGAAGCAGTTGGGAGAGCAGAAATGATTTTGAGAAGAAACATAGTCAGCAAGGTAAAAGAATCCCACCACTCCTCTGTTCAGAATTTCAGTGTCCTGAAATGGTAGAATTCCACTGGATCCAGGCATCCTGCATCTAATTTATTTCTTAAATACTTGTCCCAGCCAGAGTCTTGACCATTCCACTTTCTCAGCCACACAACCTCAGACAAAGACAATATTTGTCCACACAGTACACAGTGTTCTTTCTATGAAGCTCTCTTATGCCAATGCCTATACAATGGTTGAAACATGTACATAGTTCTTTGTTTCACTCTCATAATAATACCAATAATTTAATTACCATATTACATTCCTTTCTTAATACGTTGTGTAATGTTGCAGGCAATTTGAAATTTGTTTTGGTACGTAGTAACATTATAATTCATTACATTATTATTTTTCAAAATAACGATTGCATCTTTTATACATGCTTCTGAATAGATCCTAGAATACAGAATGCCCTTTCTGATAACAGAAGTACCAGACCAAAATACGACTGCTATAACTATAATCCAGATACAATATATGCCAATAACGTATCTGCCTAGATAGGAAAAAAGACACTTCCCCTATGTTTCCAGATTGTGTTGGTTATATGTTGTTCATAACGCCAATGAGATAGCTATGGCATGAGGCAAGAAACACAATCAAGTTTATTAGTTTTGATTGCCTTACCATTTATTTCTTTGCAGGCACCTCTTCATATTTAATCAGCATTTACAGCAGACAAATTGGGACTAGAGTGATAGATTTTGTTTTTAAACATATACTACAATATTTTAATATTATTTCTTAAAGGAATTACAATTAGAAAGATATTATCTTTCTGTTAGTTTCTTCCTGAACTGTTTAAAAAGGTGCACGGTTTTTCTTTGCCCCATATTATTTGTACAAACTTCTGTTGTGAAGGCTCATCTGCACTCTACTGCCTTTTATAAAATTGTTTATAAAAAGGAAGTCTCTTCCATTTCCCTGACTGCTGTGTTATATTGCTTTCATAAATCTTGTACCACAAATTTTATCATAACATGGATATAGATCTTCACTGTTTTATGGTTATATTACTTGGTACGATCTTTTATCAGGATTTTTGAAAGATGCAGGGATACATAAGCATTTGCTGTACCACAATGCATTCAACACATTTCCTGTAAACTTATTCCAGAGAAAATGATTTTTTTTGCTAGGTTGTGTAAAAATTGTTTAAGAAAGTTAAGCACTCCTAGGCTGCAGTTCTAAGCCCTCTCTAACATTATTTGCCGACAAACTTGGTGTGTTTGACTTTGGAGAAAGCATATTTAGTAGTAGCAGACAACAAGAGCCGACATAGCCAAAATTTCAGATATTACACAACATCTGCCATTTTAAACTTACAACTTTAAAATTTGCAAGATGCACTATCTGTCAGCAAAGCTCTCTAGTATGGAAGCTCTATCAAACAAATGTCTTGTTTTCACTATCAGTTAGATACTGAAATGCAGCCACAGAAATATTTATGGACAAATTTCAGCACGAAGAACAACTGCAATTAATAATGGATTTATAATGGAAGTGCAGACTCTGACCATTCCAGGATAAATTGCACTGCTCGAATATTTATTATGTTCCTTTTGTAGTTATGCTGCTGAGATTAATTTCTAAAGTGAGCTTTTCTATCGCTTCTCGGCCTTTTGGCTAAGATCAAGTGTAGAAAGTGAGCATTTCTAGCTGTACAATAGACAAGATGCCTCTGATTTTAAGATGTTCATCTTTGCGGTCTAATTTTATTTAAATGATAGTTCTTGGAGACTCCAATAGCAACAGCATCACAACCTATCGCATAATAATAAAGACTCCACTGGTGACAGGGCATCACATGAAAGAAAGATAGCCTACAAGTGAAAGCAACAGTTCCTTTGCTACCAAAAATTTTCAGTGACTTAACTTGTGCTCTTTTCTTTTCCTTCTCAACAGAATGGAAGTAGTTTTAAAATATCTATACTCAGAAGCAGACAAACTTAAGAGCTTGATGACCTAGGCAAGGGTGAGCTGACTAGAATCAGTTTTCCTAACCCATCACTTCACCGAAACTCTCAACGTAGGGTATAGATTCTAGAACAAAAACATGAAGACTTGTACGCTATGCAAGTAAGGCAGGCGCACACTAGTTGAGCTATACAACCTCTATGGATATGTTTGTATTACTGGTGTGTATGTGTAGTGTATTAGCCATTTAAACAACACAGTAGCATATTGTGGGTAAAAATGGAGAATGTCTGGTCCAGTAGTAAATTTTGAAGTTCAGGCACTCTTATGAGAGACACCACATCCATGCCTCCAAGAAGAGAGAGAGAATATATGTGCATGCACACAAACATATAGGCACACACACACTTTGCATCGGAACAGGTATAACTCATCGTTTCTTATCTTTACTGTTTATTTTGGTATTGAGGACACTATTGAGATTTATTAGACAAGATGACAGAATTTGTAGGGTGAGGATGAAAAAAGAACAGTATAAACTGAGAGCTTATGCAAATAATTTTACAATAATGACACAAATCCCATTGGACTCAATGAAGCTCTTCTGGAAGAAGTAAGACATTTGGGACATGCTCTGGATTTAAAGTGAATAGTGACAAAACAAAATTGCTGACTACAAATATGACTTCAGAAGAGGACAATGAACTAAGTGCTCTTTCAAATTCTAAAAAAAGGGGATTAAATATCTGGGATTTACAATCACAAATAACAACAGTTCATTTCAAAAAATTATGAAAAACTCTGGAAATGAATAAAAAGAGACTTAGAAAAATTGGGAAAGTTAAATCTATCCCTTTGGGGTAGCATTGCAGTAATAAAAGCAAATGTTTTGCCAAGGCCTTTATTTCTCTTTCAAAGAATCCCTATTATAAGAAATGGGATACTTCTAGAGAAATGGCAGAAAGAGATTTCTAGATTTATCTGGCAGGTAATGAAACTCAAAATAAAATTTAATCCACGGCACAGTGCTAACAGACACCTTAGAAGTCTCTGTCAAATTGTGAGCCCTGTTGTTTTATATAGTTGAAGGAATGGATATCGCTTAGAAATGTGAGACTTTTGGAACTTGAGGACCATAATGTAAGATTTGGAGATGTAAGAATGTAAGAAAAAAGATGTAAGAAATGTATGTACAAAAGAATGTAATGTAAGAAAAAAGACATGTCTTTTTTGGTATGATAAAGTTCAGGCACATGCTAATCATTGTATTAGAAAGACTCTCCTATAAAAGTTTGATATACGTATAAATATACTTTTTCCTAAGACAATATTAGCTATCTCACTGCAGGAAGCCTTTTTTAAAGGAAATAATAGGTTAAAAATTGAAAATGGTTGCTCTATGGTGCTCTTCTGTACTTTGAACAAAATAGCAGGAAATTTAAATCAAGAGAGATAGTTCTTAATGAAGGCAAAGGTCTTAATTGGTTTGTTTATAAGCAGCTTAAGGACAGATTTGTGATTACCGTCTGTAATGTCAGAATAATATTTTTTTTTTCTTTCTTCTTTTTCTTTTCATTACAGTCAGGATTGGGGATACACAGCCCTGTTGTGTATTAATTGTACATCTTTTTTCTCTTCTCTTTTTCTTTTCTTTGTTTTCTTTGATGCATATTACTTATTGTAAATTAGATTGTTCATACTGAAAAGTAATTTTAAAATGAAATAAAGAAAAAACATGGATAACTCAATTAAGGTAATGTTGAAAGTAAACTTTATTGCCCAGGGGTGTAGCTACGGAGTTGGGGAATGAAGGTATTGCCCTGTCAAATATTAATTTTCCACCCTGCTCCTCTGAATTTTCCTTCAGTCTCCAAATTTTTGGTATCGCAAAGGGTGAGACATTAAAAATCCTTCACAATTGAAACTCTTCTATTTGCTGCGTTCATATTCTGTTGGTAACTTTGCTAGCCCCTTTTGTTTGAATGCCTAAACTATATTTCTTAAATGCTCAACTGAAGTTTTAAGTTCCTGCAATGTTATAAATTTGTAAGGCTTGCTGTTATGATAACAGGGAACAGAGAAGGAATGATATAACTGTCCCTGCCAGAACTGAGAAAGTTACTATTAAGAAGAATTCATACAATGACATACTCTAGCCCAGCAATTCTCAACCTGTGGGTCGCGACCCCTTTGGGGGTCGAACTACCCTTTCACAGGGGTCGCCTAAGACCATCGGAAAATACGTATTTCCGATGGTCTTAGGCTCCATTCCCTGCTGCATTGGGAGAGGAAGGGGCGGGGTGGTCACGAGACCAGGAAGCCAGCTGCGGGACGAAGGAGCAGTGAAGAGAGCACCTCGTGCAAGAACCTGCTTGCGCGAATGGCACCCCCCACCTCCACGATAAGGTAATCTGTGGAAAAGGCCCAGGAATGGTGGTGCGCAAGCGCGAGCCATACACTCACGTCCTCCTGCCCCCTTTGGCGGGAGCGCGTGCGACCACAGGGTGGCCACAGCAGGAGTGGTGGTGCGCAAGTGCAAGCCACGCGCTCACGTCTTCCTGCCCTCTGTTCAGAAGGGACTGAAATCGCTCCCCTTCTCTGCTACCAGGAGAACCTCCTGTCTGACAGGTCAGCTTGGGAGGGCGGCGGGAGCACAGGGAGCAGGCCCCCTCCTCTCCACAGCCCCTGCCCCACTTGCCACGGAGGGGGGCACTGCGGAAGGGCCGGGGGGCCACAAGGTGGCGCTCTTCCGGGGGGGCGAGCTGCGCCTGGTGCAAAAGACAAAGGCGCTGAGATTCCTCCCCCCTGGCCAGGGTCGACACTCTGGAAACTTTTCCCACACTGCCCCCCCCAGAGGAAACGAAAGCGAAGCAGAAGCGGAGCCCGGGGGGGGGTTCTCGGAGTTTTTTCCCAGGGGAGACGCGCGGCTCCTCTTTCTCTCCCTGCCCTTCCCCCCCCTGTTCCTGACCAGCGAGGTGGCCTTTGTGGGGGGGGAGGCATTGTAAATAATAAATAAATAATTTTACGGTTGGGGGTCACCACAACATGAGGAACTGTATTAAAGAGTCGCGGCATTAGGAAGGTTGAGAACCACTGCTCTAGCCCATCCTTAGCTGAGTGGTAGATCAGCATTAGGACCCAGAAAGCATTACTACTGCTCAGTAATATGTTACCAGTATGCCATTATATTAATTCTTCTTAAAAGTGAGCTTCCATTCATCAAATCCAGTCATTTTAACCCACTACAGAAGTAAAAATATCTGGAGGTGCAGCCTCCCAGATATTGTTGAACAGCAACTCCCAGAATTTGTCAACATTGGTTATGTCACCTAGACTTGTGGGGAACTACAGTCCAATGACATCTGGAAGGCCACACAATTTCCACCACTGTTCTATTACAACACCATCATATATTTTTTCCTATGTGTGTGGACCTGCTTCTTGAATATAGCCATAGTTGCAATGGTGATAAATTTCCACCTCTCAAGTTTTATTTTGCCTCTTCCAAATATAATTACAGTTGGCCCTCCACATTTGCAGGTAAAGCAATCAGGGATTTGGTTATTCGCAGATTATTTGGGGGGATGGGACAGGAGGAAGAAGCGTGTGTGCATTTGCTTATTTGAAGGGGAAAGGAGATGGGATGGGCGTCTCCTTTCTCCCTCCTCACACTCTCCCAATTCCCTGCCCTTCCTGCCACAAAAGTAAGGGAATACATGTATGGCTGGGCTCAGCCACCCCACCAGTACTATTTTGTGTGTGTTAAATACAGTTTGAAGGCTTAGCATAGTCGTAGTTTTTCCACTTTTGCCTGTGCCTCTAACCCTTGTAAAAGTGGACTGCTGACTGCTCCTATAGACCCTCTATCATTTAAACTGGACCTAGTTTCATAATAAAGTAGTTTTAAACCAATATATGCTTTTCCCACAAGAACAGAACTAGCCTTTTCCTACCTTTGATGGGATTGACTCCAGCTGGTTCTCTGTGCTGACAAAAGGGGTCTATGTTAAAGAGGAAACTTAAATTCTCAAGTTATCTTATTTTAAAAAAGAACACCATCCACTCCTCTCCTCTTACTGCCATTCTATTCAATTAATAGAATACAATTTTCCTTGTAAAGAAAGAAAAAGTATGTGTGTGCATGAATTTAAGCACATATGTATATTTAGTCACCTTTGGCTTGATCCAGTATGGCTCGTTACACTGTCATAATTGATTGATTGAGACAGAATCACATAAATCAACCAGGATGAGAATTCCAACACCAGCTGAAAAAAGAAGGCCTCTCCATGTATCTATTTCCGCACAAGCTTTTCTATTGCCTATGCTGATTTTTTTTAAAGCATCTATCACATTTTTAGCCATCTGCAAAAGAGGAAGATTCACCTAGGCCTAATACAGTGTATTTGTAGCTTCTCTTTTTATGTACAGTTCTCCCTCCACATTTGCACATTTGATCTTCACAAATTTGATTATTCACAAGGCACATGCTTCTCTCCCCTCATTCTCCTCCTCACATTTCCTTGCATTCCTCACCCCAGGCTAGCAAGGCCTGTGTGTCCTTTTGGGTGAGCAAAGCCCTCCCCCTACACTGTTGGAGATATGTCCTTTCTGCCACATGGCTGCACATTCTGCTACATAATGCCCACTCATTGGTCAAGCAATCTCTTTGCTCCTATTCCTTCCCTCCTGGAGGAATCTCCTTTCTCAAGATGATAATCAGAAGTAGCTAGAATGCCAGAACACAGCTCTCCACTCTTCTCTTTCTGATGGGAAGGTACTAGTAAGCCCTTTACCTCGTCCTTTTTTCTTCCGCCAGGAGTGCCAGGCCCAGAGACAAGGGAATGGGAGGGGGGAACTCTGGAGGGGAAGGGGAATAGGATCACAGGGAAGGAATTATTTGCATTTTTTCCACTTTTGTAAGGGCTCTATGCCCTGAACCCTTGTGTGGAGGGGCTACTGTGAAATATTCCCTTCTGCAACACTTTGAGTGCTCTCAGTCTATATTATCTGAACAATATCCCATGCATTTCAAAGTGTCCTGCCTTACACAGAAAATATGAAGTAGGCATGTGGGATGACTGTGATGTCATGCCCAATTACTTCCAGAGGCATGCCATTTCACTTCCCCCTGAAATGGGGCAGCTTTTCTTTATTTCTCTATTCTTAATCTTATCTGGCAATACTGTCATATGCCTTGGATAATATGTCTCAGTGTCTGCTATAACAAGACCTTTTCCTGGCTTATGGTCAATAGTTTAGTCATATCATTGAAACAGGAAAAGAAATCTCTGGATTCTGTTAGGAACATCTGCTGCCTCTTTTATTTTGGCAACAGATACTGAGGCCTGATGGTCACTTTCTGCAAAACTGACTTTCTATAAACAGAAGTTTTCTGTAAACTGGAATGTTTATACAGTCATTTATAAAGGCAGAAGCTTTCATTGCAATCACGGTACATTGGCCCTTTGTGCCCTGGAAGCAACTGTCACTTATCAGCTTCATGCTGTAATGGCTTTAGTGCAGTTCTTACTTTAAATGACAATTCAACATAAACTGAATAGTTCATTTCCCCCTTTTGTAACATAACTGCTACATCAGAGCCCTTATCTACTGACTTTCCTATCACTGGCCATATAGAATTCAGGAATAACACCACCTCTCTTCTTTCTATCATAACTTACTCCCTTAGTGCATGTGTCATAGCTTTTAAGTCTGTGAGGTCTGTGAAGGTGACAGTGAGCCAGGTGGACCAATGATCTGAGCCCATCTGAGGCAGATTCTAAGTTTCTGGAAGCATACTAGTATGAGTTGTCTTTCTGTACTATTTGTTTATTTATAAATATACAAAAGAAGAAGACAGGCACCTGCCAATTGTACATCAGGCCACACAGAGCAACTATACTGCAAAGATGTTTCCTCTCCAACTAAGTAATGCTGTTCTGTCTTTTTCTCTCTGTGTCTCATTCCAACTGCCTTGAAAGCAATGGGTCTGGCTTTCTAAAGCTATTCAGGAACATTAAATACTTTCTGTTAAATGTGAAATGACTCATCAGGTTTTAATTAGGGTAAAGCATACCAAGAGGACCAATGAGGTTAATAAAGGTAGTCAGACTCATAAAATATTTTACTTATGAACTTTGTTGTTCCATGCTTGCCAGAATAAATGTAGTCACAATCTACTGGGAAACTTCTGAGGTTTATCATTATAATAAATGGAGGCTTTGCCAAAAGCCCAGACCAATCTCTCATTGAATTGTGCCCATTTTATCCTGTTGTACTGCATGATCCAAGCTTGCCATTGACATATTGAACCTCTCTGTAAGTATCGACTAATTATTGTTTGGGAAAATTATTAATCAAAATCACTGCAGGTTGAGAGTTCATCCAATGCTGGATATAAACTTAAGGCACATAAGACAATGAATTAAGTTAATGAAACACCTTTGCTCCATTTTAAGGCAAAACACAAAAAGATAACTATTTTTAAGGCAGACAGAGAGAGAGAGAGAGGGAAGAAAGAGAGACAGAATAAAAGTATATACAAACTTTCCGCCATTCTACAATGTATCACGTACCATTTCATTTCACGCAGGGTTTTTTTTAAAAGAAGAAAACATTTATCTTGGCAATGATTCTTTCTATGCAGACTGTATTCCTGTACACTGCTGTTTAGATTATCCATTAGAAGCACTTAGTTCACTAAAAAAGGTCAACCTATGTCATACTCTGACCACCTAACAAAGTTGAGCTATATTATATTAGAAAATCTCCTTATGTTTGTATAATTGGGTTTGTCTGATATGCAAAGAAAGTAAGCTGTGGGAATACAATATGAAAATGTATGCTCCTCCCTCCACCTTATTCATTGGCCAGACATCTCTTACATCAAGAGTGATATTCAGTGCAGCACAACTGATTACGGCATTGTGTGTAAGCAAAAGCAGATGACCAGTTGGATAGTTGTGGCTTGGAAGTTCTTCCTTTAGAATTGAGACCTTTATCACTGAAATTTCTTTGAAAGGTAACTAGAATGTTGATGTCTTTTGATCTAATGAAATGACAATACTCCTGATTTCTTTTTAAAAAAGTCTTATTATTCTGTAATATACCAACAAGTGTAGAAATGTCATTGCATATTTTAAATCTGCATCTGATACTGTTTCTCTCTTTAGAAAAGAAATATATAATTATAATCAAGGTCTCAAAAATCTCATATCTAATTTAATAACATTTTTCCTCTTCAGAGAGGAAATCTACTTCCTACAGCCATGGACATTATTATCAAGCTTCAAAGATATCTTATTTAATATTTCTTCATATTCAAAAAAGACATTTTCTTGCTACCATTTTTAGCTGGTTTGCATTTCTTCCCTCAATGTCTTTAACTCCTTTTTTTTCTGTTATTATCATTATATTACATTATTGGTGAATGCTTCCTTCTCCTCTTCTTCCTCCCTTTTGTGTCTTATTCTATTATGTTATCCACCTGTGAAAAAAACTTACCATTGCTATACTGTAAAATCAACATGATTTTTTTCTAATTCTCTCCTTTAATTTTTCATCTTCTTCCATCACCTTTCATCTGGTCAAGCTAGTTATCCTGGAGTTCTTTGGGGCACGGGCCATATTGCTTGTTAAAGAACTGTTTTAACTTGGTGAATATTAATTAACAATGATTTAATTAATGAAGAAACTGTACTTTAATTGCAAAAATATAACAATCAACTTTGATATCACTCAAAAATAAGACTATTCAATGACTTGTATGTTTGATTTTACTGTTTTTACATCAACATTTTCTTTGATCATATTTTCTGAATAATTTCTTCATATAAGCATTAGCCAGAAAAGTGGTCACTTTTTTTTTATTAAGTCCTTGGGCTCATAATGAGAACAGATGAAATGATATGCTTAAGTTCTTCATTCTGCAAAGATGATTTAACTAGATCTAGAAAAATTTAACAGGAAAATTTGCCCCTCCTGGCAACGCTTTCAGATGACTGGCTTCAATTAAAGTGAAATTCTTAAACTAATGTCTGGAATCTAAAAAAATCCCAATACGTTCCACAGATTAGGAGTCTGGAGGACAGCAGGGAGAAAATGACCTAACAGTGCTCAAATATCACTATTACTGCACTTGCAAACTGTTCAGATGCTGCCTCAGTAAATAGTCAATCTGATTTAGCCCAATTAAGCATATTTTGATTATGGCTGCAATCCCATATGTACTTTTCATGGGACTAAGATCCACTGACTTGAATGGAGTATACTTTGAAAAGACATTACTAGATTGTACTGTCAGATGCTTAACTTTGGCAGAATTGTTCTTTTACTGTAGATGCAGTTCCATTTATTAAACAGTCATACTTTCATTGAAGGTTTGCTTTGTGGTTATCTCTGGTGAATACTGCTTATTCTAATGGGCCCACTGTTTTACCATTAGCAAGCTCATAACTGCTAGAAAGTGCATAAAAGTGTTTTCTGTTCACTCAGGGGAAAAGTATACTGCCAACTTTTGCCTGATGATTTGAATTAGTTTCTTATGTGAATACATTATAGAGAAATATGAAACTATGGTCAGTAAGCTCGCAACGCTGATTTCCCGTAGGAGCTAATTTTTAAATTATTTTCCCCCATATTCTCAGCATTTCCTTTTAAGATTATTTTACATGTCTGAACTTCCACTAATTTTAAAATATGAAAATGCAGTCAGTCTCAAATAAAATAAATATTTCTTCCAAAATTCTTCACTAATTTTCTTTGCTTTGAGGTCCTCAGCATCATTCCAGACAAGGTATCAAGTTGTGTTGAAATATTAACAATGCATAAGATGATAATACATATTAAAATAAAATCAGTAGGCTTATCCTTACGGGTACAGCTATTTAAATATCAAATAGTCTGTACATGCAAATCAAACTTATCCATAGATTTGTGTATTGCAAACTGTCAGATTTAAAATTCTGGGGTGTGCAACAGCAAATGCAATCCCTTGAGACCATAATTTTCATAAAATACCTTTGAGACTGCAACCCTATAGATAATCAGCTAAAGTAAAGTTCACTTAACCTGATGTAGATTTCAGCAGGCATGTAAAGAATAAAGACTCAATCACAGCTATTTTACAATTTTGTATGAAAGAGGTTATCACCAATTACACTACAGTTATTACAAAATGATCCTCATATTCTACTAGCAGAGATAAACATTCTCAAAATCTGCTCAAATTACTCCCATTCTGCAATAAAGTTGATTGAAATGAAAGAAAAAAAAGACTAGCAGAACCTTTCAAGATAAATTTCCCATGTAGTATACAATATAAAGCATCGATACACAAATAATAAAATGTCATAAAAAACTATCAAAAGTACAAGAGGAGTAAAATAAGCATATATACAAACAACAGGGGACAGCAGACACCGCCTAACATCTAACAGGACTGCTGGCAGATCATAAAGTTCCATCAGTGTAGCCATGCAAGTGGTCGGGGATGTAAAGGCTCTTCCTTCTTCCCAAGGTATTTGAGGGGAGTTGGAAACACTTGAGGATGGGTTCACAACCCATTCTGGCCCTTGTTTGACTGCAAAGGTACTCTCGGGCATTGTCTGGTTGCACTTGTACACCAAGGGAAGCAGCAGCAGCCACTGGACAAGGGCAAAGGACAGTTGGATAGCACCTAGGAACACTCCATGCAGCAAATTTAATGGTGGGGTGGGGGATTGGCACTGTCCATGGGCACTCCTGGCTTCCCTTGCAGAGACAGTACAAAGGTGTTCTGCAAAGAGGTACTAGCCACTTCTTGCGATGCCTAGAAAAGTATTTGTGCTGGTGAAACTGGCATAAGTCATCCAAATGATTTTGGTCTTACCTGACAAGGAAGCAGAAGACAAAATGATAAAAATGACCTTAACTTATGGGCCATTTCTGCACTAGACTGTTATAGTCCTATTATTCCACTTTCAACATCCCATGGAAACCTGGCGTTTGCAGTTTAGGGAGGGGCCTCAAACAGTCTAGTGCAGAAATGACCATGTTCACATATGGGCTTTCCTTGAGGTCGATACAGTACTTCATCAGGAGTTCTTAAATAGGGTACACATATGCATGTCACACAGTGGAAGTTGCTGCCTTAGATAATTAGGACCCACACTGTTAGGATTTATAGGTCAAACAGAGTACCTTAACTCATGCCAGTGAATAGACAGATAAACCAGTGCTGCAGTGATGTAGACTTGGACTCAAGTCAGACTTAAGTTGCTTCAGTAACTTGGCTAGGACTTGACTCAGCCACTTGTATATTTTTAATGACTGACTTGCTGCCCTTGGTTCAGTAACATAACACATTCATCCAGAAACCTTGTGACTTTGAACAATGCTTCCATCTCTTTTTGCCTAGTGGTCACATGACAACCTGTCTTAAGCCCAAAGTGTGGGGGCATTTCTCAGAGGGGAACGGCAAACAGATTAGGCAATGGGCTTGAGGTGGGCTTGAGGTCTGCTCAGCAGCCTGTCCCCACTGCATATCGGAAGAGCCTCCTAAAACGTTTCCTAAAAGCAAAAGACAAGACTTGGCCCCAGAGTGCAGGGTGCATTTCTCAGAGGGGAACAGCAAATGTGTTAGGCAACAGGCTTGAGGAGGAAGGATCCTTCCTTCTAAAGTTTTTGAATCTTCAGTAATGGGGAATAAGATAGTGTTCTATTCCCCATTTCTGAAGCTGCAGATGGCAAAATTGCAAATGTGGAGAGCCAATTCTGCTTAAATTGTTAAAACTGATTTTATTTCACTCTATCCAATAATTCTGGAATTTTGGTTGGGCTTTAAAGTTGACTTCCAGACTTGAGACTTGACTTGAGACTTAACTTGAAAGTATCTTCAAGGACTTGAGACTTGACTTGAGACTTGAAGGTAGAGACTTGAGACTTGATTTAAGACTTGGAGTAAGAAACTTAAATACATCACTGCAGTGCTGATATATCCAAGTAAGTAGCCTGACAGAATGCTAACCTACTAACAACTGAGTGGAAGCATTCTGCTCAACTATAAGTCCTTTGTGGTCTTCAAATACAGGTTCAAATAGCTTGCATTACAATATAATTCACCTTCCTATCCCCCAATACTCATGTAGGTGGCTTATGAAGTTAAAAAGAGATATTTAGGTCACAATTGCTTCCTACAATTTCAGGAATAGTATTGCTTAGGGCTTCCCTCAAGGACTTCCTGAAACTTTTTAGTAAAAGTGTGATGCACACACACTTCCTGAATAAGTATTTTCCCACCTATCTGTTCCACTCAATCCCCATCATCATTCCCTCTGTCTCATCTAGACTGAGTTCTTCATCATCAGTTCCATACATGAATACCATCATCTGATATGAAGCCGATAAAAACTAAAAGACAGTTGGAGATAATCAGCTGGGGAGTATTCCTCTGCAAGAAAGGTGCTCACATCTTGCTTGTGAAGTGTTTGCTTAATCTCAGCAGAAAAAGAATGCTAGATTAGATTTCTGAACAGCAGAAATGGAAAGTATTCCTCAAAGTCATGTAGTCCAGTCTGCTGCAAATGCAGGAAATTCACAGCAAAAGTAGCAGATGGTATCCAACCTCTATTTTAAAAGTCTGATGAAGGAGATTCAATCACCTTCTGAGGTGATCTATTCCATTGTTCTTATTGTCAGGAAATTCTTCCTGATGTTTAGCTGGAATCTAGTGTTTTTTTTGTGTGTGTAAATGTACCTTAAGGTTGCCTGTTGATGTATGATGACCTCATGAATTTCTTAGGCAAGGAATACCCAGAGTGGTTTTGCCAGTTCCTTCCCCTGAAATGCACAGCACCTGGTACTCATTGGAAGTATCCCATTCAAGTGTTAACTATGGCTGACCTTGCTTAGCTTCCAACTTTAGATGGGGTGGAGCCGTTAGGGTGTTTATATGCTACACTCAGAACCAAACTAGACACTAGAATTACTGTAAAATCAGATGTACATGGGGAGAGGAGATATGAGTGAAAAGACAAAAAGGGAGCAAAGGATTAAAACAGAGCTTCCCCATGGTCCTGATCCAACTCATCCCCCCAATCTCCTATTCATGTATTCTTTTTTAAAATTAATTTATATTCCACATTTCTCTCCAAGGTGGCTAGCTATCAATTTGTTTTTTGTTTTTTTTTAAAGAGATCAACCACTCAAGGCTAGTCAAATCTAGTTTGGCTCTTAGCCTTAGGAGCTTAACATTTATCCATCCTGAAGGCTTATGTGGACCTTTAAACTTATAGTACCACCCACTGAGAGTGAGCAAATAATTGTTCAGTTTGCACTATTGATCTCATGCTGTACACGTGAGACAGAGTTGGCCAGAGTTTTATTATCATTGACTATTGTGTAGTTGTTTACACTTGTAAATTTATATTTGCCAACACGTTCCCATGGGAGACTGAAGAAGACTAAAGCAGAAACTAAGTATTTTGAGGCTTGTATGCCTTTCCAGGGCCAAAGCAAACTTGTGGGAGATCTGTGACCTTTTTTTTAACAGTTGGAAAGGGGAGAACTTGTCTGATTTTGATTTGAAACAGTGATGATGAGGAAGGGGTCGAACTCTTCCTCTTCAGAACTATTTTCCACATATAAATCTCCCAGAAGCCCCATTTGCACCCTATTTGAATAAACACATGAACAGAAGAGCAATTAATTATGTCTCCCCTCATCCTGATAATTTTTTTCACGTCGACAGGGATCATACTAAAGAAGAAAAATTTCTGTCTGTGTGTAGATTCTCCAACAGGGAAAAAAAACAGTAGCTGTTGGCTGCATAGAAACTCTCTGAGTGTACAGCAACATCTATTCTGACGATTCCCTTTCCACATTAGGGCAGTGACAATAAAGGGCAGCAGAATTAGACATTACCTTCCTCTCATGATTTGAACTAGCCAAATGATATCTAAATAAGACTTCAAAACACACATCTTCATGCTGAATGTGCCATCAGTCCATCACGGTAAATACAGGTAACTTTGTGGATCTAAGAAACAAGCATGAAAGGCTAAAGTACCAGAAACGAGGTTATCTAATCTCCGTTTAAAACCCTCCACGTAAGGATAAATTCACCACTTTCTGAAGGAGTCTATTCTGTTATCAAATGACTTTCACCATTCTTCACCATTCTTCCAACTGTGTAGTCAGAATCTTCTTTCTTGTCATTTGAATATTACTGGTTCAGTGCCACCCTCTGGAAAAGCAGAGAACTGGTTCTTTCATCTGCCATGTGATGGTCATTTAGATATTTGAAGATGGCTGTCATATCACTTCTCAGCCTTCTTTGTAGGGTTTGGCTTCCAGATCTTTCACCATCTTGGTCATTCTCTGGGCACATTCCAGCTTGCCAATATCTTTCCTACACTGTGGTGCCCAGACACATTATGCCAGGTGATACCTGAGCAAACCAAAATAAAGTGGTACTATTAATTCCCTTTATCTGGGCATTGTAGTTCTCTTGATGAAGCCCTAGGAAGCATTCCTCTTTTTTTTTGCTATTGTGTCATAATGTTCACTCATATGAAGTTTGTGTTTGTCTTTTTCATACATATTGACCAAGCGTGAAACAGATACTGGAAAGCTATTTTTAAAAAGCACTTAGTAACAGTTATAGTACCAAGTCCCATCCTGGCATTATTTGGGGCCTCTGTTTTGATTCTCATATGTAACAAAGTTGCTTATGAGGCAAAGGGAATGAAATTGTTTTTTGTTAAGTTGCAGTTGTAATGTGATTTTAATACTCTCTCTCTCTTTTTTTTTTTAAAGGAACTAATGACAAGTAGTTATTGTTTTGAAATTAACTACTTCCAAGCTGAATGTAAGATAGTTTCCTATGGCTTCTTAGATTCCCAGCCAATCACTAAAAAGCCATGGATATATCACATGCATTTCATACTTTTTGAAAAGTATAACTTATTTTATTAATACATAAGTATACTTTTAAAGAGATAGGGTACTAGGTATTGGTTCTTGTACATTTCTTTGCCTTCTCCTTGCAGCCTTTCTGGGTGCTGTATTACAATACTTTTTGACTAAAGACTAGGGGTTTTTATTCACAACTGAAGAGAAAAAAACAGCAGCAGAAGCAGTCCTAGGTTATGTTTCTTAGCCTGGCATCTCTCAGATGTGATGGGCTACAATTTCCATAATAACCCAGGGAGTTGTATTCAATACATTGAGAAGGCACCAGTTTTTGGGAAGTGATCTCTTTTCTTGCTCTTTGTATTTGGAAGCCACTGATATTCCCCTTTTGAGATTCATGTTACTAAACTCTTCATACTGGAGGAAGAAACATCAGTAAATTAAGATGTGCATATGACACATTACTAGTAGAAAACAGCACAGACCTGGAAGAACTGCTGATTAAAGTTGAGGTAGAAAGTGCAAAAACAGAGTACAGCTGAATATTAAGAAAACAAAAAAAAATAAGGACCATAGAAGATTAATCTCTTTTTAAAGTAGTTGATGAAGACATTTAAATTGTTAAAAGATTTTCCACCTTAACTCAGCCATTAATTGAAATGGAGATAGTAGTCAAGAAATCTGAAGGCAACTATACATTGGAAGCGTGGCTGTGAAGGAACTAGAGAAAATCCACAAGTGTAAAGATATATGATTGAATACCAATACCATTTGTTGTTGTCATATGCCTTCAAGTCAACTCCACCTTAGGATAATCCTATCTTAGAGTTTTCTTGGCAATGTTTATTCCACGGTGGTTTGCCACTGCCTTTCCCTGAGGCTGAGAGTATGTGACTTGCCCAGGGTTACCTAGTGAATTTCCATGGCTGAGCCGAAATTCAAAATTCTGGTCTCTCACAGTATACTCAAATTTCTCAAAAGTTCTGGTCTCCCTAGTGAAGTACTTAAAGTACTACCTCACCAGCAGGATCATCTATGCCATAGTTCCAGTTTCTATCTATGAACATGAAAACTGGGCAGTGAAGAAAGCAGAGGGGTGGGGGAATCAATTCATCTGAAGCCTGGCGTCACAAGAGATTTCTAGGGATATAATGGTCCAACAAAAAAGACAAACAAACGGACCCTAGAGCAAATTAAGTCCGAACTTTCAGGAGACCTCAACATGACTAAACTGAGCCTATTGCACTTTGGACATATCATGAGACAACATGAGTCACTGGAAAAGGTGATAATGCTCTGTAAAGTGGAAAGGAACCATAGCCATTTCTGCACTAGTCTGCTTTAGTGCTATTATTCCACTTCCAACATCCTATGGAATCCTGGGGTTTGCAGTTTAGGGAGGGGCCTCAAAGGTATAGATACAGATACCTATATGAAGATGTCAAAGCAAGTGTTCTGAACTGAAAAGCTTCCAAATCAGCTTTGTGAAAACAAAATGCCTGCAAAATGTAAGCATTTATTTATTTAAGTCTTAGCCTATCTGCCACACGTTCATAATTACTCTTTTGTGGCACATTCATGGACAAGATGATGGAGAAGGGGGGAAAAAAATAAACAGGAGCCAACATTCTCTAATTCACTAAAACATCACAGCACAGTCATATGGAAGGGAACCTGATCTATTTCCTGTGGTTGTAAACCCTTGACTATTTCATCTTTGCATAGGAACACAAATAATTAGAGTAGTTTTTCAAATATTGTGAATGTCCTTCTTATTCTCCCTGTATTTGAATGTCCTGAAATGCTGAGGAAGAATTATTGTGCAGAGAAACTTTTTTTTTTTTTTGCACAAGAACCCTGTTTGGTGCTCAGAAAACAAGTTCCCTGTGCAAGAAACAGTGAGTTCTATGCACTAAATTCATTTTCTGCACAGATTTTTTTTCACCAAAAACTTCATGTTAGCTAACAGGTAAGGCCTCTACAACTCTTTGAGATGTTCAAATACCAGGAAAATCTGGGCAAAATTCTTCCTAGTCTATTATTCTTCTCAACAGTTTCCTACCAGTTGGGAAACCTGCTTTTCCATCTGCGAATGAATAATTGTGAATATTTTCCATGTCTCTACTGTTTAGCAGCATATTCTAAACATCTTTTGAACACCGTCCTATAAGTACCTATTCATTTACATTCCAGACTTAATCATACTTAATAGATTCAATGAAATAAATAGGATTTCATTTAATTGTGACTAATTCAAGTCCAATTGATTTCAACAGGCTCCTGTAAGTATTACTCAATCTGGAACCAATACACTGAGTTCAAAGGTGTTTCTTCCCAAGTGAATGAGTATAGGATTGACGCTTAAGTGGAATAATAGCACGATAACCGGCTATGAGGCCCCCCCGCTAAACTGCAAGCCTCAGGATTCCATAGGATATTGAAAGTGGAATAACGGGGTCTCTCATTCATAGGGTGGAAGCCCACCTGAGGGCACATGCCAGACTCTCTCTCCGTCCAGGTGGGCCGCTTCCTGATTTCCACGCGGTAGCCTCGCTCAGCGGCTCCTTCTCGCGCCGGGGTGGCTCTGACACAACCTCAGCCAGCCTCCGACGCGGCTCTCCTTCTGCCGCGAGTCCTGTGGCAGCAATATATTTACAGAGTCATTTTAAGCCCCCCCCCACCGTACTCCCCGCGCCTGGACTGCCGAGGCAGCAGAGAGGCAGCCCCCGCCTCCACTCCCCCTCACCAACTCCCTCCATCCCTGTCAGTCAGACTCCTCGACGCCAAGGGACGAGCCAAGACAGGTCCCTCTCCCTTCGAGCCTGAACGATGCGCGCCTTTTTCCTTCGCTGTGGGCGTACCTTGGAGCAGGAGGGAGGGGACGGGGGCAGGAGACGGGCCAGGAAGGCAGCGAGCCTCCTCCTCAGGGGTCGGGACGGGGTGGGAGGAGGCGCTCGACTCTTCCTTGACTTTGGGGCTCTTTGTCGTGGCCTTCGCAGGTTTCCAGGGGGTTCCCAGGCGGGAGGAACGAGCCGCCCAGCCTCGGGCGCGCGACGACCATGAAGCGCGCGGTTCTGAAGTGGCTGCAGCCCGGCGACAAGAAGCAGCGCACTTGCTACGAGGGGGTGGTCTGCGAAGCCGACGCCGCCTCTATTGCCTCGCAGGACGTCTTCAAGGTAAGGAGCCCGCCGTGCCAGTCCCGGCCCCCGAGTTCAGGGGCCCTCCCTCCGAAGCGGATAAGAAAGAGGGAAGCGGCCGCGCGTCGGAGGGTGACTGGGAACAGGCGCGAAGTGGGGTCGGGCTTGTCCCGAAGGAAATGCGCGAGTCTGTGGCCGTTTCCGCACTAGGTTGTGTATATCTATATCTGTGGACCTTTCCACACTACACTGTGGCCATTTCCACACTAGCCTGTTATAGCGCGATGATTCCACTTTCAACATCCTCTGGAATCCTGGGGTTTGCAGTCCGGCCCCTCCCGAAACTGCAAACCCCAGGATTCCAGAGAATGTTGAAAGTGGAATCAGCGCGCTATAACAGGCTAGTGCGGAACTGGTGATAGCGCTGTGATTCCACTTTCAACAGCCTGTGGAATCCGGGGTCTGCAGTTTAGGGAGGGCCTTTGAGGCTGAGAATTCTAAGTGCCCCCCCCTAAAGTGCACACTCCACGGTTCCATACGATGTTGAAAATGGAATAATAGCGCTGTAGCAGGCTAGTGCGGAAGCGGCCGTTGAGCACAGTATTTCCTTTTCGGGTGGCTGGATGGTTTCTTCTCCTAGGGATGCCCAGGGAGCTGTCTTCCAGAAATTCAACAGGGAAAGACCTCCTCTTTCTCTGTACATCTGTGGTTGCCAAAATTCTACAGAATGTTGAAAGTGGAATAATAGCACTATAACAGTCTAGGGAGGAAAGGCCCTTTATCTATATCATAACCTTTCCATGGGGGATTCAGAATGGTTTCTTCAGTTATGATTCTGTCACAGACCAGGATTCCTCTGCGCATTGAAGGACAGATGTCAGGACTCTGAACTTTTAAGGCAGTTTTAGCAGGTTTTTTAAAAAAGTATTTTGATGATGTCCATTTTGACCTTACTTGCCTTGTGTACTGTTTTCCTGAACAAAGGCAAGATATAAATGAATTAAGTAAATAGATTTTCTAATATGGGTATCTTTTTGTCTCCTGAGAAGTTCTGGATTACAATAGAAGGAGTGTCAAAGGTTTGACAACTCTTTCCTAAATTAAGAGATTATTCTTTTTGTTCTGCAGGAGTGTAATGGTATTAAATGGGAAACAATTCTTTCAGTCATCTGTGGATAGATTTCAAGCTTGACAGAATTTTCCTTTATATAAGTAGAGAACTGAAGGCTGGCATCCAGAAGTAGACCCAAATTCCTACCTCAGTGCGCAGTGTCACTGATCTGATGGACCCCATGAGCATACACTAGGATGCATACAAATCTACATGTTTGTTACCGGAAGTCAGGGATTCTAACACAACACTTTCGGATCGGCTGGCAAAGCTGCTTACAATGCTGTCAAGACACAAACAACATCAAATGAAACCAACTGTAGAAAACTTATTTTTCCTGTTGTAATTTCATTTGATCTGGAAATCAGAAACTCTTGGGGGTTGTCCATAAATTACTCAGAGATCTATCAGTTGAGCCCAGAATATCTTAAACTGACTTTTAAAATATGGCAGCTTTCACTTGGATTCTTCCTATTCAGCTGTCTCCAGTGTTTACATGTACCTTTCTGTGATTTGTTTTTGCCAGGATTGGCAATGTGTGTTTCTCAGGGCCAATTTTGTGGCCCCAGCAGTAAAAGTTCTGCACTTTTCCCTCCAAAATACTCAAAATGATTTCTAGAGGGTGTGGATGGCATTTCCACCACCTTTGGAGTCCTCTGGGGCCCCCAGGATTCAAAATAATTTTTTGTAATTTTTTTCCAAATTCCCCCCCCCTTAAAATGCCATACAACGCCCTCTGGGGACCTGGGAAGGCCCGAAACCATGTTCCTATGTCCTCTAAAGAAATTTCAAAGCACTGAAGGAGAAAAAAAATCTTTAAGCATGCATGTGTGGTGTGGAGTGCATGTGCGTGCATGTGTGTGTGTATGTATGTTTACCCTCCTGGAGAGCTAATGTAGTCCCCTTCTACACTGACCCACTTTGGGTTTGTGTATCTGTTTGTGTGTTTATGTGATTTAAAACGGTGAGTTTTCTTGAAATACAGATGTGGATTATAGTCTTTCATCATTGTTATGCCACATAAACATTGTCTTAATATGACTTTTTTAGTTGATGTGCTGCAGGGAAGAAAAGCTTCCTTTTCACAAAAAAGGTGATACAATTTTCATACAGTTTTGATTTTTTTTTACTAGCAGTTTCTCATACCTTTGTTGCCTAAACAGATATAACACATGATGCTGATCTGATATAGTTATTGAATAAATCACCATTAATACAGATTTAGAGGTTTTGTCTATCCTGCATTTTAATCAGTATCTGCAGTTGTTATGTGGAACTCAAGTATATTTATTTGAAATAGTTCTTTTGTTTTTAATCCATCATTTAAAATATTTACATGATTCTACAAGATCAGAAAGCATTCTTAATACTAGTTATAGAAATAATGACCAGGTAGGAAAGTAACATCGGAAACAGTGGTGGTTGTAATTAGAACTAAATATCTCACTCAAAAAAGTTAGGATGTTTTTAATAGTCATGTCTTCAGAATTTTGCACAAATCAAATCAGTTTGTTACTTCTATCTGCTATTTAAAACCAAGTGTCCACTTTGCACTTCTTCCTGCTTCACAATTTTTCTAAAAATTTTATCCAAAACTGAGGAAAAGAGTATGAGAACGATAATTATTGTCTGCCCATGCAGCCATTTACTAAGGCATATTTAAAAATTTTACTTGTTTCATGTGGTTTAAATTGCCTTTCATGTGTTATCCCACACATCACAACTATCTTGTGATTTCCTGTGGTTTGCAGTCAACAGATATGCTGTTATCCTAGGTTTAAAAGTCTTATTAGCCTTGATCAAATTTTTAAAATAGCTTGGCAGGAATTAGCTCACCCTACAGATGTTAATTGCAACTCCCATCAACCCTAGCTATTGTAGGCAATGGTGAAGAATTCTAGGACCTTCAGTTCAGCAACAGCTAGAGGTCCAGACAATTCCCACCCCTGGATTAGGACCTCTGTGGGTGTATGAAAAAACATTTGCTTTAACAGTATTGCCATATAGAGAAAAAGGGTAGATAACAGCCATCTTTCTTGGTGCTCTTGATTTTCAAAAACTTCTTCTAATACCAAGAAGCACTGCTGTATGATGCTTGGAGAGGCAATATGATCCAAGCAATTGAACTGATACAAATTCTGTAGGGAATAGAAAAGCCCTGGAGTCAATATCCAGGAGTTTGAAGGAAATTTTTCTTCATTTACGCAAACAACAAAAGCAGTAAGCTAGGCCAATTGAATTAAAAGATAATTCAAGAAAATGCAATTGATTTTATTTGGGAGGAAATAAGGGGAAGCACACAGCATAGGGAACACTGTGAAACCATTGCCACAAGATAGAATGATGGATACCAGCTTGAATGGTTTTAAAAGGGGACTGGACCCTTATCATGCAGGATAAGTCTTTCAGTAGCTACTAGATGAATTCAGGTCCTGCTTGTGGGCTTTCCATGGGCATATGGTTCATTATAAACACAGGGTTTATATAAAATGTAATTAAAAATCACAACAAAGTAAAAACAAAAAGTAAAAAAAAATAGAAGTAGGCCTAAAGAATTTGAAAAACCTGATTCTTAGCAAAACAGTGCTGCATGTCTAAAATAAGAATGGAGCAAACTTCATTTCCTTTAGGAGAGTGTTTCACAGTTAGGATTCTTCTATAACACTCTGAGGGTTCAGTGTCACTTTCTACCACTTTCAAAAATTGTATGCAAGAGAGAAATCTAGTGTAATAGGGTGGTGTTTTGTTTTTGTTTATTGATTGTACTTAGACAAGATGTGGAGAGGATGGCTTTTTTCAGAGGAAAATCATACCTTCTGGAGACTTCTGAAGGCATGATTCTCTTCTCCCCTCCTCAATCTTTTTTGAGGGGAAAGACTGAAAAAGAGAGACCTGAGTTTATCTTTAGCATAGCAGTGAAACCTGACCTCAAAATTCTGTGTGACTTCTCCTCATGTCTTCTGATAGAAGTCAAAAAGCATAGGGGATAATGCTAAGCTCTTGGGAACCCATTAGCCAGTGGTCAGAAGTCCAAGATATAGCCTTCTGGGCTATAGCATCTCATTCTGGAAATGCTAAGCCAAATGCAACCATAACTACAGAAAGAAGGTGCCTCCAAATCCCCTATCAGATAAACTTCTCAAAAGACTTGAATTCTATGAGTTGATGGTATCAAGTGCAAGCAGATCCATCAAGGATGGACTTTACTTGTCCTGTTCCGAGATCAGCCAAGGAGACTGAGGATGTTTCTGTCTCAGTCTGAACACAACCTGAGCCCAAATTGGAATGAATCCAGTATAGGAACAAAATTATGGACTAAATAAGGCTTTGGTCCAATCCAGCAAAGTTCTTTTTTATATTCTTATATTCTCTGTCTGGATTGTGGGTTAGTTTAAAAACATGTGGAAATTATGAGCTGAGTGTAGTTAAAATAAGCAGGCAACAATATATAAACTAATTGGTCAGTAGCATTTGAGGTTCTTATACTCTCTGTTTAACTAAAGAACAAAAACTTTGCCATTTTTTTAAAATCCAAAATTAGGTAATCTCAGATGGAAGTACCTGCAGGCTGCGAAGCTTCATTAAGAAGAATCGTGAGGGACTTAAGAAACTGGATGATCTAAATGCAACTCCATTACATCATGCTGCAGGACGCGGTCAACTTGAGTTAATGCAAATGATTATAGATTCCTCAACTGAAGGTGACATATTAATTTATTTATATACACTTGCATACAGAAAGACATAAAATTTCATTAAAATATTTTGTGCTTCAAGAAACCAGTTTTTTTACATGAAGTAAAGACAGAATTGGTTCGCATGTAACACTAAGCCTTAGTTTGGTCATCCTAAGACTTGTGTGTTCATTCTTCCCACCTTTGAACACTTGCTTTGAATGCTCTAGTTTCTGCCCTAACTTCAGAGATTACAACAAATCAAAGCTTGCTGTTAACTCTGATCTGTGAAAACAATGTTTTATACCAATTGAAGTTTGCATAGTTTGGATGTAACAGACAAGCCAGTATTTTAGGAAGGAAAAAAGAAGTCTGAAAAGAGATAGGGAGGAAAGAAGGAAGCATGTGAACCTAAAGATAAGGTAAATCATGGTTTAATATTGCATGTGAGGCTATGTTATTCTGAAAACGAGGAATCATTGGTCTTGGAAGCAAGGGGAACTGTCCAATGAACAAGGAAGACTAATGCTAGGATATACTGGCAGAGCAGGCAGGCAGGCTAATAGCTGTAAAAGGGTCTGGGAGTTACACCTGTGTCGATCAGGCTGAGGATGGTTGCAATTTTACCTACTGCTCTACCTGGATGTGTTAAGGTCATCTCTGTTCTTCAGAGGCAGAGTTTTCAGAAGGAGTCCCCATATTGTGAAGCAAGTCTAGTGGTGGATTCTGTTCTCTTTTGCTATGTCTGTTAGATCTGGAGATTGACCATGGGTGGTTCAGTTACATAGGATCAACCCAGGTATTGTGCAAGAGATGAGTAGCTCCCTGAATATAGCAGAATCTAAATTTAGCAGAACATGGTCCATAGCTGATATCCCAGAGTACCTACTAGGAGTTGCCAAATCCTTGTTCCCTATACTTACAACCTTCTGTCACCAGGGTCACCTACTAAGGAGATCCCATTTGACAGGCTCTGAGGCTGTGTAGATCCCTGATAGAATCAAGCCACTAGAAGTGGTCCAAACACCTATTCCAGCAATTGATGTTTGATGTCACAGACGAGCAGAGTTCCTTTTCCCAGTGTGTCAGGGACGAACACCTCATTTGTGTCCACTGTTTAAACGATTTCTTTCTTTCCTGGAAACCCACTGTGAACCAGCAGCCAATGGCTCACACATTACCATTTTGAGTAGCAGTGAGCTCCAGTTCACATAGAACAGCTGTTGGAAATGTTACTTTCTGGACTGCAACTTCCAGAATTGCTAATTTAGTTAAGTTGTGCTGAGTGGAGCTTCTGGTCATTGTAGTCTCCAAAGATAATGTTTCCAAACTCTGATTTGGCTTGCAGGACTCATCGCTGTGATTGCACAGTGGTTCTGTTTTATATAGTTTGCTCTTACATGTGATGCAATAGTTGTCATTAGGATTCACTTAAAAATGGCATTCTCACTATTGTCCAGGTTCTAAGTAACTGCTCTGATTGCATTTGATACACTGAGTTTTACATATTTTAACTGTTAGGTAAATGCCCAGACATTTCATCAGTAGGAAATACTTGTAAGATAGCCGGAAACCTGTTGAATGTTTTTGAATTAAAAGCCATTAAAGCTTGAGGTAGGTGACACACCCACTTTCTCCAGTTAAGCAGAGAAGGTGTGCATGTCTATATGTGCATGTGTTTTCCCATGCCCTTGAGCAAACAGCAGTTTTGAAATAAAAACAGAATGAAAAGTAGATGATGAGAGCTAAAATCTGGCTGAAGCACCTTGGAGAGTATCACTTTCTGGACATCTGATTTGGGTAAGAAAACTGCTACCATTTAATTGCATGTTCAAGGTGCTGCCTTCCCCTCTGTAACATTAACATATCATTAACATATGTTAATAGAGATCTGAAGTGCTTTTGTGTTATCTCTTCTCAAAAGACAATCAACACTGGGTACTTCTAACTGTGGAAGTATCCACAACTTAAGTATGTAATATGTAATACCATGTTTACTGGCTATCTATTGCTTACAGGTAATATTAGACAGGCTCTCCATTTTCAGCAGATACTTTACCCTGTTATTACTGATCTATTTCTAGAAAGTTCAGTGACATGTGGATACTGAAAGAAAGTGTCTTAAATGGATGGTCTCTTTAGCATGCAGGCAAGCACAATACACTCTAGTCATTAACTTTGTTTCAGTGTCATGTTTGACTAGACTTTTGGACTCTTGGGAATGGTATCTATTTGGGGTCAAGGATAAAGAATATGGGATTCAAAGAATGGCATACTCCACAGGAAAGCCTCTGTGTATCAGGCTATTATCCTATTCAACAAATAGGCTTGCATGTGAATATATCTTGTTTACAAAACACACCTGTATATCATACTGTGGAAGCAGCATGTCAGTAAAATCAAGGCCTCCTAGTAAACAGGTGCAATATATTCACAACTATAGATAAGAAGTGAAAACAGTCCTTGTTTTTTTGTATTTACATTTTATGATTTAAATACAGACTCCAAATAATGCAGAAAAAGTCTATGGTGAGAAGTATTTCATTATTTTATTAAATTATTATAAACTATCTTTATAAAAATTCAATTATAATTTTTTATTTTATTAACAAATTGAAAGTAGTATTAACTTCTATAATATTATGTGAAATAATGGCTGAAACCTAGCTTCTGCTTTGTTTTTCTGCTTTTTGACCTAGGATTAAATGTGACTGACTCATCTGGAAATACACCACTACACTGGGCCACAAAAAAGAACCAGACCGAAAGTGTTAAATTACTTCTCAATAGAGGGGCAAATCCAAACATTCTGAATTCTAATATGATGGCTCCACTTCACTTAGCTGTGCAGTCCCTTTACAATGAGCTAGTTAAGGTAAAACTAAACTGTAAGCTTATGTGTATGTAAATGAATGAAGTGATTATTAAAACAGTCCAATAACTGAACTCTAAATGTTCAGTTGTGAAAACATTTTACTAATATATTGGTGAATGAAATAATGAAGCCTGGATTTAATATAATGTGAAGTGTACTATAAGATGTGCTATACCATAAATAAGGAATGCTGTATCTCTGGGCACCACTCAAAGTAAAATGTAAGTAGTTATACAAGCTATTTAACAAGCACGTTGATCAGCAGAATGTAGCAGATGAAGCCTGAGGCAAGAAAATAAACTTCATCTATATTCTATCTATAGATCAGGCTGTTGTTTAAAACCACAGCACAAAAAAAAAGGTGACAGGTTAGATAACCTATAAATTACATTATGGACTGTACGTGGTGATCAGTGTGGTCTCAGAATGGAAATTTGTACCACTAAATCAAGAATGGGCTGCATATTGCAAGTCAGGGACTCCAGTGTGTGTTGCCGTAATCGGTCAGATGTCTAGTAGTCTTGAGACAATATGGTTGGCCATATTTTTTGTGCTTCTAGGCTTGTTAGAAACTATGACCATTTCTGCACTACAGTGTAAAGTGCTGCTATTCCACTCCTATGGAATTCTGGGGTTTATAGTTTAGGGAGGGCATTTCAAATTCTCAGCCAAAGAGCTCTTTGGTCTCAGTAAACTACAAACCCCAGAATTCCACAGAACATTGAAAGTGGAATGGCAGCAGTTTAACATTGTAGTGCAGAAAGATTCTATAAGTGACCTTTTGATTGCTTCCTCTTTTGAAAAATGAGTGAAAGGTAAAAATGGCCCTGGCCCCTCCTGAGTTATTCAACTTTGTACTGATATGATTGGAAATATGTGGCACAGAAACATGAGTGGCCAATTGTCTAGTGAGAGCAAGGAGAAGGTGAGCTAATGGTTGATGGGAAGTCAAGATGAAGTACATGTTCATGAAACTCTCTTCCGGTGGTAATCAAATATGGTGTGGCATCCATTTGAAGAAGTGCATTGGTGATGACAGAGTCCGTTTCTCCTCTCTTACTCTATAAATGTCACTTCTTTAAAGTGTCATTTATAGTTGTGTTCTGGTTGGAATGGAACTATTAAAGGGTAGTCAGAGGGCTACCTATACAGTCCCCTGCCACATGTTTACAGACCCTTTTGTGGATAAAGAAATAACCAAAACCCTTCCTTTCTGGGCCATTCTGGTATACTGGGCCATTCTGGTATACTGATGACACCCAATCTTTTTTTCCTTAACCATAACAGAAGAGCAGCCACACTATTTAATTGAAATGGGTATTTAAGCAGAGGAGTGTACACAGTGTGATGATGAATGTAAGCAAGACAAAACTGATATTGGCTGAGGGATCCTTGAAGTCTAAGAAAGTTGCGTTCAGTTCATGAGAAGAGGCCTTTCTATTCTTGGCAACTATCATCCATTCCTCTGTTCCCAGTCTTTAGGAAGAAGTAATGCAATGTGCTGTGTGTGTGTGTGTGTGTGTGTGTGTGTGTGTGTGTGTAGGAGCTTCCAACAGAAGAACTGGGTGATTGTTTACGTACTAATTGTACAGTGCATTACAGGCTCAGGCCAAGATCCTCGGCCTAGGTCAGAACATGTCTTCAGTCTGTTGTTCTGTAGTTGCCTGTGGAGAGGGAAAGTGGTTCTTATGTGAGTTGTCTGATGACTGTTATTCTTCCGCAAAAGAACAATCTCACAACCTATTCCTATAACTTATTTCTCCTAAAATTGGTACAGCAATGATGTAACTGAAGGACCAAACCTCTGTATTTTATTTTAATATTTAGATTTTCATTGAACACAGCACTACAGATGTAAACCTGGAAGGAGAAGGTGGAAACACACCTATATTGGTAGCATGTTATAAAGATAATTCTGAAGCACTCAGGCTTCTGGTACGTATCACAATTTGACCTTTGTCAGTGTGTTTCTATTTATCTGTCAATTATTATTTTTACCTGGCTTTTCATATTTTTTGTATAGCAAAAGAAGTGTGCACACATATTTCCTATCAGAAGCTTATCGTGAATACTGTGGTAATTATTGCAAAATCAGAAAGATTGTTGTTGCAGTTTTCAAAGAGGCAATTAACAAGTCTGTCTTGATGATCCTGTGACAAAACACTAAATTAGCTCTTCTTTCCTGGCTGATTCCTGTGAATTGTCAGTAAGAATTGTCTAAATTTTTTATATAATATCTGAGATTTTATGAAATTCAAGTCCTTTAGGACTTTTCACATATCCTAGAGAATGTGTAGCCCCCAATTTTTTTATTACTTTTGAAAAAGAAGGGATCAAGATTATTCAAAATCTTTATCAAGGATTGTAGTGGCTGAATTATAACTCTACATGAGGAACTTGTGTCTTTCCAGATACCATTTTCATCAGGTCCAGGCAATATGATAATTGCTCAGAGTCAGTGTTATAATCTACCAACATCTGAAAGGCTGCAGGTTGTGCGCCTGTGTAATATTCAATTTGGCAGGGAAATGAGAAATTAAAATAATTTCAAATGTGTTGTGCAGGGTTATTTCTCTATATAGAAGATTTAAGATGTGAGCCAAGACTGATGAAATATTTAACTAAAGACTTTGCATGTGCATTATACCTACAGCTACTGAGGTTAACATTATGAATACATAGAGCACAGTCCATAGCACTGTCATCTCACTGCTTTCCACTCTTCCACTTGAAATGCTGTAACAGTGGTGGCTGTTTGCTGTTTTCTGGGACAAAACCTGGCTGGTCATGGGCTGATGTTACCAAGTGGATCTGGCAAACATGTTCCCTTCTTCAAAAGAAAATGGGAGATTGGCCCTGTAATAATGTTCAGGAGGCAGGAGCAAATATCTCATTTCTCAAAGGGAGGGGTCCCTAGAGACAGTAAATTATTTGTTTGAGCCTGTGACTTCTGACTTCCTTGACAGACTAGTCTAGAAAAATCTCAACTGGACTTGACGCCACAGACATTGGGAAATGGAAGGCCAGCCTAGCAATCCCTGTATTCTGTATGTACGGCTGTTATAGTAATCTCACATTTCTTAATGGAACAGGCAGCCAGTGGTTGAATGACAAGCAGCATATATGTGGAAAGCCTGGATTTATGTTGATGGATGAAACCCAATGATGCATGGGCTGTATTGTGTTCTCAAATGTGCTCCAGAGCAGTGCTTCTCAGGCTATTCAATATCAGGGACCATCAGCTTTTTTCCCATAGTGTGCCAGAGACCAGTACCATATTACTGCTCATTGGCTACAATTGTTTCTTTCTTTCCAGGCACTAGTAGCTGATGGCTCAGGGACCAGTACCAATCTAGGTACCACCAGTTTGAACGGCACTGGTCTAGAGGCCCATCCAACTCTCTGGATAAGATTTTGTGGGTATTCAGGCAGAATAGAAGGTATAAAGGTAGAAGGAATGACCAGTTCAACATTCAGCCACTCTATCATCAGGAATTAATTAGATATATTCTAGTATCTCTAGTCAGTAATGTTTCAGTTCTTTAACTGTGGATGGGCACTCTATTATGGCTGCTAGTCCTGAGTCAAATAAAATTATAGATTAAAAAAGTTCTTTTGAAATCAGTAAGCAAGTACTTAACATTTTCTGGAATGCACCCATTGACACAATGATTTCCATATTTCTTGTGAAATGTTTGACAAGTTGTCTAACTATCTTTCTTGCAGATAGAAAATGGTGGTAAAATATGTAAAGCAAACAGTATGGGCTGTATGCCTGTTCATGCAGCTGCATTCTCTGGCGCAAAAGCATGCATGGCGATTCTTATGAAAAGGGGTATGTACATCTTCCCTTAATATCTATCAAAATCAAAACAGCTCTCACTCAGGCCAGGTCACATACAAGGCTGTGTTTGGACCCTGCGTTTTTCATATACTGAATGTAACAGTTGACTGTGTTAAAATGTTCTCATGACAGATATTCCATTTGCAAGGAAAACAGATATATGACAAAGTTATCTTGTATTACTATTATTTGAAGTGGTAATTTTAATATAAACTGACATATGGCGCTAGCATAATCCAGTTGTGGAAATATGTGGGGGTCAGTCTTGCCATATTCTGAATCAATGAACCTGTTTGGACATCAGATTATAAATAGGGGTGAAATTGACATTAAAGTGAAAGGAGCATCATTCCTGGGCCTCCAGCTAAGAGGAATCTTTTGCTGGCATCTGCTCAGCTCCGATCCTTGTCCTGATAGACAGGTCATGGCCGTGGCAATTGTGCTGAAGAACCCATTCATACTACATAATATTGGGGCCCCAGCCACTAGTCTGTACCCCTGATTATAAAGGGTTCCTTGAATGAGCTAGAACAGAAGTGGGGAAATTTCAGACTGGGGATTGCATGTGGCCTCTGGGCCCCATTTTTTCAGCCCTTGAAGCCCTTCATTGTCTTCTAAAGCTCTCCCACTCCACTTTTCTTTTTAAAAAAATCTCTATGATTTTTAGACAGCTTTTGAAAACTGGACAGGAAGTTCCTCAAATATGTGAAAACATGCAACCATACCCACACCCAACCACAACACTCCCACTGCCCCCTCATACCTTCTGTTTCCTGTAGTCTCTCAAAATGGTGCCAGAAATAGCACCATGTTGTTTCCTGTCACCATTTTGAGAAAGATCCTGAAGAAAATGGATGTGTTTGAGCTTGCTGTTGGGAAGGGGTGATTCTCAGGAAAAAGTGGCCACTGGCCCCCTTAGACTTGACCGCCCCTGAGCTAGAGGAATTTTTGGGACTAGGCATGTCCTGTTCACCTTTCCTCCAGCCTGAATGCACAGAGAAGTTTGCAAAGTGTTCCTTCTATAATAAATCATACACTTTCCTTTATCATCAAATCTGAACAAATTGTGTTTAATCTTAACTATGTGAAAAGAGTCTTATGGTGGATATTCTGTTTGCAAGGCAGGCAGACACATAACCAAGTTATTAGTAAACAAGAAGCATCGCTTATGAAGCTGGCTTGTTTTCACTAAGCATAGTTACGATTAATCATACTAGGGTTTTGATGATATACTAAACTGTACAACGGTAGCAGAAAGTTATGATCTCCTTGTTGCTTTGCTGAAAGATGAGTCAAATTGGGGGAGGGGGGAGCAAGCAAGCCCATATGTAATTTAGGATTGTTCACGTAACATTGAACAATGATCCAATATGGCTTCTGTAAGTTCATTGGATTATATGTTAATATGTGTGTATGTATTTATTTCTTCATTTATTACTCTTTATTATTATTCTTTATCAGCTGAACAGTATTCCTGGAAGTTTATCAAGTATTTGAATAACTCATCATTTTATTAGAAGTACTGCTTTATATTAATTATTAAATATATTTTCATAAATCATGCAATAGCGACAGGAACTGCTATGACCATTTTAAATGTGTTGCAAAGTCTGGGGACCAAAGTTATAATTGTTTTTCCTCTTCAAATATTGTGCCCTGCACTCATAACCACCATACTCATTCTCTCTCCCTTCCTCTTCCTCCCTCTCTTAATTCTTAAGGTGAAGAGCTGGGCTATTCTGCTGAAAGTCACATCAATTTTACAAATAATGGAAAATGTACTCCCCTTCATTTAGCAGTACAAAGTGGAGACTTGGAAATGATTAAAATGTGCATTGAATATGGAGCACAGATTGATCTTAAACAGGTAATGGTTAAGAAAATACACCTCTATTTAAATATATTGGACATGACCCAAAGTCAAGAGTTGAGCATGTATAAATCACCACTGATTCCATCCAGAAAGTTTAGACAACTACTACATGAAATATACTTATTACCTGAATTTAATATGAAGTTCAGAAACAGAACTATATAGAATAAAATTAGTATTCTATCTCTCTTCTCCCTGTCTTTCTCTTCTGTCTGCTTGTGTGTGTGTTGTAGATAAGGCTTAAGGAAGAACCATAATAAAGCAATGTTGGGAGACTGTGATTTGTTTCATGAGTATAACATTATAAAATGAGAATCTCCTGCCATTACAGAGACTTTAAAGCTTTTATCACAGGCTTGGGAGTGACTGTGAAATTTTCTTCTGCTTTATATTCCCATTTATAGAGTGACAAATGCACAGCTCTTCACTTTGCTGCTACCCAGGGAGCTACTGAAATACTTAAATTAATGATGTCATCTTATGCAGGCGATGAACCTATCATTGATGCTTTAGATGGAAATAAGGAAACACTGCTTCACAGGTAAGACCTTTTGCCTGATTTCACTGCATTACCCATCTGTCCATTTTATTACTACTTTGTTTATTTGTTTGAAGAAGTCTATCTGAAGAAGAAAAGATCACACTTTCACTCTTATCATCTGCATTAGCATGACTGCTAAACACACTTGAACTCTTTAGGGTGGGATGGGCAAGATGTGGCCTACAAACACATATGTCCCCTCATCCATTTTTGGGGTGGGGCTAGCACAGATCCCAATTATTCTCCCCTTGTTTCAAAGTTCTTGATGAGTTGCCTGGAGCATGATTCTGCTGAGAAACATGAATGTGCTTGGTCCATTGCATGTTTTTTGGAAGAAGCTGGAGAAGGAAACAGTTGTGGCAGCTTATAGTTCTCAGTGAACTGCAGGGTTGGAGGTGGGATGGGGAGTAATACAGTCCATAATCTTTGGGAAGTTGCCCACCCTCAGTTAGATCACTGTTACTTGATAAAGTGTAGTAAGCAGCTTTGGATATCAATCAGCATGATCCCAAAGTTTTTGTTTTTATTCAAAAGGATTTCCTTATTACCAACATTGATAAGAATGTGGTAGCACTATCAGAGTTTGAGGGCCTTTCTAGACTAAGCTGTTAGAGTGGTGTTATTCCACTTTCAACTTCCTATGGAATCCTGGGTTTGCAGTTTAGGGAGGGGCATTTAGAATTATCAGCCAGAGAGCACTTTGACCTCAGTCAACTACAAACCCCAGACTTCCACAGCATGTGGAAAATGGAATAATAGCACTATAACAATGTAGTACAGAAAGATCTTTAGAGTAATTTACACATAGAAAACACTGGATAATGGCCAAAGTATGAATTGTTTTCATGCTATTAGAAGAACTAAATATTTTTTCTTCTTAAATCTTTTGTGCATTTGTGGTTGACATGGATTTGCTTTCCATTTTTCCCATAGGGCTGCATTGTTTGATCACTATGAACTGGCAGAATATCTAATATCAATGGTAAATATTTAATTTTAATTAAATTCTTGTGGTAATAAAGATTGACACTAGTCTGGATGTCAGATTGCCTAGTAACATGCCCAAAAGACATACTTAAAATAATTAATTTCCTGTTAAGTAAATGCAGGAAATTGACACAGTGATATGTGTACTTTATGGGTACATCTGATTATATTGAACAATGCACACTTGAAAATTATTGTGCCAGTACAGGCTGGGATCTGAAGAAAGGGTACATGGGTTGGGGATAGAGTGACAATTTGATTTCATTGCTGCCAGACAGAAGGGTCAATCTTTAAAGCTGTGTAGCTTGTCTATTTAGTGGATGTAAAATACTGTTGTCATTAAAGCAGAAGTTACGTTCATGTAAATGGATTGTTTACATCTTGTTCACATTGTACTAAGCATTTAAAATGTTTCATATATGAAACAAACACAGACCAAAAGAGTATCTTTGAATTTAAAAACAAACAAATCTTACAGTGGTAAAAGTGAAACAGTTTCATTTAATCTTTTAAAAACATCTTTTAGAGAGACTTATGCCTGGATGCTGGATCTTGGCAATAGTCCATATATGCTTAATGTAGACCCTTTCATGCGGTAATCACAGGAAGCAATGAATTCTACAGTGATGTGAATCTTACAAAAGAGTTTATATTTTAAAAGATAATTATGTTGGACTGCCTATGAAATATAAATATTTGTCACACCATTTCATTCATAGCGTGAAGACCTTATACTGTAACAAATTGCATCTTGCAATGTGGATCACTGGAATGTTGCCAGTGTATTTGTGTCAAAACACTGAAATTTATTGGCACAACATTCTAAGTAGGTCGGATGCACAAGAACAGCAAAATGCTACAACATGTTTGAACAGACATCCCTGGATATGAACCCAAGTGTCCAGAATTGGAACCTCTGTGCATTTGCTTGTAGGACAGACCCAGGTTTGGACTTAGGCCCTTTTCGCACAGCATTCACCATGTGAAAGGGCCTCTGGAGTATCGTGCAATTGTGAGGAGCGGTCCACCTGACATTGTCGCAATTGTGCGATGCTGCCGGGACCAGCAGTTCATTTTCGGCTTGTAGCCGAAAATGGTGCGTGATCACACATCGCTCCAGGGCCCTGTGCGCACTTACCATGTGTGCGGAGCCTCCGGAACTATGGTGCTCACTCTTCCTGCCTCAGCACAGCCTGAGAAAATCCCAGGCTGTGCTGTGGAAGGAAGAGGAGGAGCCCTCACTCTGCCTGCTCGCTAGCAGGCCGTGGCTGTGGAAGCAAAGCAGCGGGGACATGAGAGCCTCTTGCAAGAGGCTGCTCGTGCGATCCCTTTGCCCCAGCACCACGAGAAGGTAAGTTGTGGAAAGGGCCTTAGAAATTGCTTGTGTTGAGACAAAAGTAAGCTATTGCATATGAGATGAAAGCAGCCTTTCAGCAAATCCACATGATAGACTTCTGGTTTTATTGCCTGCACTGTCATTTTAAGAAATCATACATTTTCATTGATTTTTATTTGCAGGGAGCAAAGATTGATAGTGTTGATATTGAGGGTCGAACTCCTCTACTACTTGCTACTTCATGTGCATCATGGAAAATTGTGAATTTGTTGCTCTCAAAAGGTATTAAGGGACTAAAAACACATTACAAACACTAGTCTATCAATATTCACAGTTTTGAAATGTATTTTTCTTTCTGTATTTATTTAGGGGCAAATGTAGAATTAAAAGATCACCTTGGTCGTAATTTTTTGCATCTAACAGTACTGCATCCTGGAGGATTAAAACATATCAATGAACAATTTTTGAAGGTAAAACTGGCATCTGTTTATGTATGGTAGTAATGGGTTCATGGATCTTTTTTTCTTTGAGAAACAACAATATCTTTTTCTTCAAAACATAATTATAGAACGCTTCACATTTGAAACTTGCTTATGGTGTATTGTTTAAGCATTACATTCTATTAAATATTACATGGTACAAGAATGTTGCAAAGTGAATCATAAAGGATCATAAAGGTAGAACATAATTGTTCTCTAGTTCTTTGTTCACTTAGGTTTATCCAAGTTTTAGTAGACATATTTATCAATGTATCTCTTTCATCATATAATGGTGCCCCAGCAAAGAAATCAAAATATATGGGCTTAAAATCAAAATGGACATTGGTCTAAATGCAAAATGGCTTACTTACGTAAATAGCATCCACATCCTTATTAACTTATTGTTAATAAGTATCACTTTTTTTCTGTGACAGATGAAGCATATTAAAGAACTTGTAACTGATGAAGACAATGAAGGGTGCACTCCTCTACATTATGCATGCAGACAAGGGGTGCCCCTTTCAGTCAATAGCCTCCTCGAACTGGATGTTTCCATCTATTCTAAAAGCAGGGACAAGAAATCACCTTTGCATTTTGCTGCTAGGTAAGCCTGTGCTTTTCCTCATCACTGAATTAGTATTTCAGATGATGCTTTTTTTGTAATTTGCACATAATCTTTCTAACAGCTATGGACGAATCAACACCTGCCAACGACTTCTGCGAGATATGGAAGATACCAGGCTCTTGAATGAAGGAGACAAGAAAGGCATGACTCCTCTACACCTGGCTGCTCAAAATGGTCATGAGAAGGTGGTACAGTTCCTCCTGAAGAAAGGTGCCCTATTCCTCTGGTAGATATATACATTCTCTCCTTTTGTTGTTTCCCAAGATGAAAAATAGAAATGTACATTTAATAGCCTTGTGTGTGTAAGTTCCTTCAAGTTGTCTGTCACCTTCTGATGACCTCATCAATTTCATAGGCTTTTCTTAGGTAAGGAATTCTCAGAGGTGGCATTGCCAGTTCCCTCCTGTGAAATACAGCCCAGAGCACCTGATATTCCTTGAGGCTTTTCCATCAAAGTATTAACTAGAGCTAACCTGCTTAGATTCCAAGATCTCATGTGATCTAGTGCCACATTTCTGCCTATAATATTGGCTTCACTTTCTCTCCATTATGTTCCCATTTTCCTTAACAATATTACCTCACTATATTCCCCCACCCACATTCTCACTATTTTTCACCAAAATATTCCTCTCTGTAATGTTGGCTTCATTCTTGCCTCATAGTATTCCCATTTCTATCCACAATATTACAACACCATATTTCCCCACATTTCTTCCTTATAATATTGATCCAACTTTCTCTCCACAATATTCTTTTTTCTACCCTCCACTGTTTTACCTCTCACATTTCTCCCCGTGATATTCCCCCACTTTTCTCCCTATATTGGCCACACTTTCTCCTGACAATATTCTCATTTCTCCTCAGATCATTACTTCACCATATTCCCCGTCATATTTCCTCCAAAAATATTTCCACGCATTTCTCCTCAAAATATTGCTCTCACTATCTTCCCCCAGTATTCCTATCTCTCACCACAGTATTCCCCTGCCAAATCTGTCTCATATTTCTTCACAAAGTACTTCCACAACCTAAGTGTTTTCCCTCATTTCTCCTCACAGAATTCCCACAGCCACAATATTCCTTGTCACAGCCTGCTTCCCCGTCCACTTCTTGCCATCACAATGCCTTGATCTCAGCTCTGTTTTCCCTCGGAAAATGCTCCTGCCTCATTATTCTTCCCTCACCTGATGTACCATCTCTTTTTCCTTTTTCCTCACCTTTTGTGCTCCGTCAATCTTTCCATTCACCTTCAGGCTCTTGAACTGTGTTGTCCAGGCTGCCTCTCTGTGATTTTCCTTCACCTTAACATTCTGTACATCTTTTTTCTTTGTCTTCAGGCTTGCCATCACCTTTTAGGTTCCCTCTCCCTCCTTCACTCTCATCTTTGATGCCCTACTCCACCACTTCTACCTTAAAGCTTCCTTCCACCTCTTGCTTCCCACCTTGATTCCATTCTTCATCTCCCCTAGGAATGCAGTCTCTAGCGTTGTAATATTATCAAAGGAAATATATTCTGATCAACAAGTACATTTTTGATTAAAGTGATCAAAAGTACATTGTTTAATTCACTGGCACAAATGCAAAGATATTGAGTGTATGATGGTAGTGACCCAAGATGATCCTAAGTACGATTTAATGATTTAACCAATGAATGAATGAATGGATATCAAGTTTTCTTAATGGCTTAACAGTAATTAATTGATTTTCTTAAGTGATTTAATGTTGTTGTATTAACACTGACAGTAACAGTTTCCTGCTCTGTTCAAATTAATATGGTCTCCTTATTGTATGACAAATTTTGTGGCATGTGTTGGTAGTCAGATATATTCATAAAACAGCAAATCTTGTTCTGATTAATTATGATCCTGGTGTTGTTGCTTTTCTCTAAAAGTGATTATAAAGGCTGGACAGCTTTGCATCATGCCGCCTTTGGAGGTTATACTCGCACAATGCAGATAATTTTGAATACAAATGTGAAATGCACAGATAAAGTGGATGAAGAAGGGGTAGGTACAATCTTAAGCTATAATCTTTGTGTACTGTTCATTATGCAAGACTACAGCTTACCAAAGTTGAGTTTGTAGAGAGTATGGACAGATCTCACTGGATGACAAGACCCAGCATAGTCAAATTTTAACACTCGATTGGTTTATAACCCTGCCCCATATATGACTTATATGTAAATTAGATTAAAAAGTATTTCACAGAGAAAGAAATTCTATATATGTGGTGTATGATTCTACTCACTGTTTGAAGTCATCAGAATGACTTCATTTAAACCTTAGGGACAGCTACAGATTATGTTAATGTATTTCCTAATGTTAATCTACTCTCCCTGAACATTTAAGCTTAATCCACATTGGAGCTTCATAGTTTTCGGGTGTTTTAAAATATACAGAGAGGTGCATTTATGTAGCATATCTGAACTACTGAATAGGCTGTTGAGTGGACAGATATTTTAGAACATCTGTGTTTACTAAATAGTTACTTTTTTATAGTGTACACTGATCATGTACATCTTTTCTTTATTAGAAGTAAGAGAAATTTACTGAGATCCATGAGATCTTCAGTTTGGTCTTTTGTTCTTTTCTTTATTTGAAAGTAAGTTAAGTATGAATATGACAGCAGTCATACAGGGTCATGTTCAAATTTCTGAAAATAATTTTAATTGCATTTTAAAACAAAATCAGTCTCCTATATAGGCAAACGTATCTCTCCAGCTCAGGTGTACAATTTTGTCATCTCTTTAACTGCTATGATCGTAAGAGACAGAATATCTTAGCGTAAAAACTATTGCTCTTACCTGCTTGAATTTACCATTTCTAAAATGTTGGGCATCTGATGAAGCAGACTGAATCTACAAAAGCTTATGCTACAAATTTCTCCCAGTTAATCTAAAAGGTGCCACAATATTGCTTTATGTACTGATACAGAATAATACAGCTGTTTGTTTGAATAGTCTTATCTAACTTAAGCCATCAAATTTAGTGGACTTGTTCTAACTAAGATTCAGTCTTGATCCAGTCCAATATCTTGCTTTCTTCTTTACCATTCTTGTTTACTGAGATTAAAAAACTGATTTAAAAACTGATTTAATCCTCCCATTAATATTGGTAAAATAGGATACTTTTCTTAAGTTTGAATATGTTTAGCTGTCAGATGATGGAAAGAAAAGAAAAATGTATTCAATGATAAGAATAAAGAACTTCTAAGTTGCAAAATATGGAAAAAGAATTAAGTGGAAGAAAAGATGTTCTTTATGATACACCAGTAAGGAACCAGTAGGGAACTCTGACAGTGTAGATGAAATCTCATTGAAAAGAACAACGTGTTTATTTAAAGTCATCAGTGTGCATTGTGCTTTATTAAACAGAGGCGCATCCTTGCCCCAGTGAGCTCATAATCTAAAACCTCAACACACAGGAAACAGAGGAGGGGAGGGTGATAGGAAAGAAAGATGTGATAATTTTGGTACTTCCATTTACCTATATTGTTTTGCCGCCCAACCCACGAAATAACGAGATCGCAGACAGAGCTTGGGTTGAACTAGGGCAATTTATTAATATACCTAATTAACATAAAGGGGTGAACTTAAACTTGAACTTGACCTTGAACTTGCATTTTATGACTTGAGGAGAAAGGGGGTCAACCGTATCTTCGGACTAGGGTCAAGAGGCAGCTCCCGACCATCTCCCCTAGCCTGTTGAGCGAGATACTGGGCCCCAAAGCCAACCGCTGAAGTTGCATGATGACTTTTGGCCAGCCCTTGTCTGGGAGGTGAGCCCCAAGCCCCACACCCTGCTGCATAGCAAGTGGGGTGATTCCAGGGCCCTCCTCAAGGATAGGATGGATCCAAAGAGAGGCCGAGAGAGAGGCGGGGCAGCCCTAAATACTAAGCTCAACCCCCGCCTCCTCCCGTCGGTCCCAGCAGCGCGATCTCTTCTTGTAGGAGGGCGGCAAATGCCGTCCCCCCGCCACTTGTGTTGCTCGGGCGGTGTAGGATGAATTGTTCATATTTTAATGAAATGATATTTTATGTTTTATGTGTGACGGTGGGATAAAGAACACAGCTCTTCATCTTGCTGCCAGAGAAGGCCATCCAAAAACAGTTAGACTGCTTCTTGATGACAATGCAAAAATACTCTTGAACAAAAGCGAAGCATCTTTTCTTCATGAAGCCATACACAATGGGCGCAAAGAGGTTGTGAATGCTGTCATCTTACATAAAAGGTAAGCTTATGATAGGAAATGATATCCCATTGCAATGAGGAGATTTGCAGATTACAAAATGAAGATGAGTTTGTGGAGAACGTAATATCAAGGATCCTTGGGATGGGTGACAGTTAGAACCATTCCAAATTTGAGAGAAGTAAAATGAAAACTGTTGTACCAATTTAAGTATGGGAGGTTATATCCTCCCTTTGCATACTACTGTTGAGGAGGAGGAGGTTAAGAACCCAAAATCCCATTTTACATCTAATACTTCATAGCCCTACCCAATGGTTTGTGATATTCAAAAGGAAATCAGGGTTGTAAATTTTTCTTTCATACCTATATAACATGTGACAGAAATGTACATCTTAATCTAAAATTAGTGGGGAGAGGCAACAGATAAAGAGGCTGGAGAGGTGGTATTAGCAAGACAACTGAAGGGGTGAAAATGGAAGAGTCAAGAACAAGAAGACACAAATGAAAACAGATAGAATGACACTTTATTGTAGCTGAAGATAATGAAAACAGAGAATTTAATCAAGAATTTCATTGACATAATAAGCTGCGAGATAGATTTAAATGTATAGTATTTTTCTGGTTCAGGAAAACAAGTACTAACAGCATGGGGACACTGAGTTCATCATAGTAACTATTTGTACAGCTGGGTCAGACAAGCAGCTCTAGACATGAAGCCTGCTTTTCCAAGTTCATCCCATCCCAGTCCCATGTTGACATTTATTGACTGCAGTGTTGTCATGGAAGATCATAGCAAAGTCTAAGCTCATCTTGAAGTCACTGGCTTGATATTATTGTTTTATAAAATTGTGGAACATATTACGTTATCTAATCATTTATCTAAGGCTGCAGCAAGTTTATAGCTAAGTTATAATTCAAGTACACTTGAATATTTTTGCACATACCTTTTTAGAAAAAAAGTCTTAAGATGTGCTAATATGTCTCTTACTTATTCATTACAACTACAATAAATATTCTGAGCCCCTTCAACTTGCTTTTTCAGATGGGAAGAGTCTATAAAAACATTTTCTCACCACTCTTCTTCAAATAAATATGCTATTCTGGAGATGGTTGAATATCTTCCTGAATGTTTAAAAGTAAGACTATATATAATGAACAATTTGACTTGTGATAATTGTATAGGATTGAATCTGATGGTGTCCTTGTATATGTGAAAGTAGCTTTCACTCACAGAAGAACTGCTGAGTGTCTTAGAGTAAGGTAGTGTCCAATAAAAGTTAGACACACAGATATTCTTTTACTCATAAAACTCTTTGCTGCAGTGGAAGCACGGACCCACAGACACTTATTTCAGCTAATAGACAAAATTCAACATGTCAAATATTTCAGTAATTAGGTTTCTTAATTTTAATTTTTTTTAAAAAAGAATGTTATATATATATATTCTGTTATGCATTCTTAATACATGTGTTTTGCTCTTTAATATTCAGGGTAACTGTTTCCATTTTGAAAATCTAGCTGCATAAAAAATCACTAGTATCTATCATAATAGAAACTAGTTGCATTACTATTGTAAAACTAAGAAGTGCTGTGATGGATTAGACCACAGGCGTATTTAATCCACTATTCTGTTTGCATAGTGTCTGATCAGACATCTAGGGGAAACTGCAAGAATAGCCTCTCCCACTTTTGTTCTGTCTAATTAGAGGCATAATGCCTCTAAATACTGGAGCTCATATAAAGTTTTCAGGACTAGCAGACACTTGTCTACAACCATCTGTATTGTGGCTGTCATTACCCCATCATAGAAAATTCCATAATTTGTAATTGTGTGCTGTATAACGAATTACTTTGTGTGATTGGTTCTGAAATGTCCCACCATTCAACTTAATTGGATGACCAATTATATAATGTATAATGAGAAATCAAGCAAGCCTTCCTAGCTGCTACTTTCTGGACTGTGCATAATTGTATACACTTTTCTCATTTTCCCTTTACTTCATACATTCATTCCCCCTGCTCGCATCTCCCCTTTCTAAGACAGCCTGAAATGTAATCCTATAGGGAGTTACTTCAGTCCCTTAATAGTTTTAGTTGCATTTTTCTGAACTTTATGCAACTAGCCTAAATGTAATATTATTTATTGTGAATTTGGCACATTGGTACAAAACTATGCTGGATGCAGTTTCACACTTTGGGTGTACTCCTGGATGCAGCCTTAAGCACACCCATTCCTGGAGATACCTAATCTGGCTATGGTGACACACCCCATTTGTATCACTGTAATGCAGTCCACTTGGAACACTAAAGAATGCTCAGAAAGTTCAGTTAGTACATAGAGCTATAACCAGAGTGTTAACTGAACGCAACTCCACTTTTCCAACAGCTCTTCTGGCTGCCAGTCTCCTTTTTGGCAGAATTCAAAATCCAGGTTATAACCTGTAAAACCTGTAAAAAAAAAATACAGCTTAGGTACAGGCTGACAAACCCTATCTGACACCCTTTTTGCACCTTACCTTTTTGCGGTGCTGGGGTGCGGAGCTCGCGCGAGCAGCCTCCGGAGAGAGGCTCTCGTGTCGGAGTCCTTCGGCTCCACATGAGCTTCCTGCTTGCGTGAGAGCCCTGCCTCTTCCTTTCGCAGTGCAGCCTGGGACCTTCCTAGCCTGCACTGGAGAGGAAGCGTGACTGGCCCGGCTCCCGAGGCTCCGCACACCAGGTAAGTGCGTGCAGGGCCCCGGAGCAATGTGAAACTGCACAGCATTTTTGGCTTCAAGCCGAAAATGAAAAAATGTGTGCGTGGTCCACATCAGGCCCTTGAACGTTGTGCAAATGTGAGTGTGTCATGTGGACCACTCCTCACATGTGCGCGATGCTCAAGGGGCCCTTTCACATCAGAAATGCAGTGCGAAAAGGGCCTGGGACCTTCTCTAAGGCCGAAAACCTTCATAGGCACAGCTAGTCATCAAAAAAGGTAGGACTCTATCATTGGCTCCCACCAGACCAGACCTACCCCCTAAGGAGATCAGAATGGCCCTCTCCTTTGTGTCTTTCCATCAGCAGACAAAGAGGATGCCGCATTATTTTAATTGTACTGTTTTTTAAGCAGCTTTTTATTATTTTTAAAGATAAATGTTTTAAATAGTTTTAATGTTGTTAATAATTTAATTCTATGTTAATATCAACCTTTCATGTGATTTAAATGTATTGCATTTATTTTAATTTGTAAGCTAGTTTGGGTCCCGGTTGCATATCACAGCATCCAAGTCACTAATTGCATCATTCAGAGATATTGTCCTGTGTTGTTCAAGATTCTCTTTTTAAAACCAGACTTGCTCACATGCTGTCTCAGACTACTGAAATAATTCTTTTTTTTTCTCTATAAGTTAGTTTT
>CAOLHI010005011.1:0-87748 GCA_948474755.1 Ctenosaura bakeri | reverse complement strand
GGTCTTCCTCACTGATACCTTTGTCATCTTGACCACATTCTAATGCTGCTCAGATGTATATGTCCTGATTTTTATCTGAGAAGTGCTGGAAAGTATCCTTGGCCAGTCATTCTCTCTCAGCCTGACCTACCTAGCAGGGTTGTTGTGAGGATAAAAATGAGAGCAGGAGGATATATGCTCCCTTTAATTCTTCAGAGGAAAAGCAGGACATAGATACATGGATAGCTTGGTCCAGAGAGTCAAACGTGTTGCTGGGACTGTTTCACTTTCTTGGCGGTGCCTTCCAGTTTCTGTACTCTGCTAGCTGATTATACAACACACCAGGCGTATATTAACTGAAAAGCAGCACAGTGCTTTCATTCTTTGCTGCTGGGGTTTTTAAACTTTTAAATCAAAAGAAAAATATAATGTGTGCCATTATACTAAGGAAAAAATTCTTCATTGGGAAATAAATGACCCAGATTTCAAAGAGTGGCTCCTGTATAAGTAAACCTCCACAGTTTCAGTTGTCAACAAAAGTGCAGCCCATTTTCTGCACATTTTGTTCTTGAAAACCTAGGGGGTTGTTTCTCAGAAAGAACAAATGTGTCTTTCTGTTTCTTGTGCTGGCCTTGCTTTGGTCACATGGAGACAAGAAGTTACCACAAAGCAAAAGCAGGTGACTCTGTGGGTTTTGTGCGGTGACCGTAATGATAAAGCATGTTATCTTGACTCAGGTTTAAGTTTTTGAACTTAAAGTTTCCCTGCTGTGCACCATTATATTGTTAAATAGTTGCATCACTAGACTAAGGATGCTAGATTAAAATAAGTAAACATGGAATACAATGGAATACAATATAAATAATTCAATCTATATGTCAGTTGAACCAAAGTACTAGAACTGAATTTTGTAGATGTGTAGCTCAGCCTTTATTTAAGACCACCTGTTGTTTTTTAGAAAAGTCTCATAATTTAAGGTACACACACATCCTTTGCATTTCAGATAAAAACCTGGGACATACACAGCCAGGCGACTTCAGAATGTGGTCAAGATAGCAAAAATTATTAATTCAATGATTGCTTTTGCCTGAATCTCCTGGGAAGGGCAAGAGTGTGTCCCCTCTTCTCCTCTCCCCAGTTCTGAGCTATCTGAATGCAAAATACATTTGCACTTTGAACTTAGTTTGTACCAATGGAAGTAAACTGAGGACAAAGGGAGAATGTGGGAGGAGGAAAGAGAAACTGGGACATTTTTAAAGCAGCTGAAAAAGTGAGGTGACAGAGGATTGATAGGAGTACAATGGAACAATTTCAAGAAGCTGCAGTTTCTCTGCTGTAAGGTTGAACTGATATGCAGCAAAGTTTGGGGCAGGCAATGATCATTCAGTGACATATAGGGTTGCCAGATGATCAAAAGATAAGAGGGCTGGACTGCTCCTGTACCATTAAGAGAGGCTTGGATTACAGACAGGAAATTAATCTTGTCATGATATAAAAGTAAACAGTGTCACTTATTAATACCTGTAGATAAAACTGTTTTGAAAGGTACAAGGACCAGAAGCCCTTTAAAATAAGTAAGGTAGGCAGAAGCCTAGCCTGGTAGGCAGAAGCTATATTAATATGAGTCCTAGGTTTGAGTCTAGTTTCTTGCTAAATCATAGGGCTTGCAGCAAATTATTTTTCTTAGGTTTAAACAGCTAAAAATATAGCTTGCCAATTAGTATGCCAGTTGCATACCCTCCAAACATCTACCCTCCCTTTATAGGTATAGCTATGGTCCCTATTTCTGCAACCTGTGACTGGTACATCACTGCTCCATTTTGTCCCATTTTTGAAACCATTGTTTCGGAGGATTTCTTGTTTACCTTTCCGCATTGATGCCACCTTGAATCCTGGACTGTGAGAAAAGTGGGAAAGCAAAGCAAAGCATGCCTCTTATATTAAAAAGTAGCTGGGTCTGAGTAACGCCATTTCAATTTCCCATACTACTCCAGGGTAATATTATGCCAGGAACATTGCAGAAGTTTAATATGGTAGCTCTTCACTTTTTGACACTGATTCACCATGTTGCTGCCATCCATGGATAAACTCATCAGATATCCCTTCAAGCAAACGAACTAAAGAGAAGGAGTTGAACAATGCTTACCTCTAATTTAATGCTGCTCAAGTGAAGGAGGCAGGACGCTGTTGGACTTCAACTGTTGGTAACCCTAGGCAGCACTGTCAATAGTCAGGGAGTCTAAGAGCTGCAGACCAACCATCCACTGGTTGAGAACCATTGCTCTGCACTAAAGCTCACAAGTGCACTGTGTTAATAAAACATCAAGGTCCATGGTGAAGAGAGTAACTAGCAGAAAACTCTTTGCCAGGTCCCCTTCAACCAGGGACACTCGTGCACTGCACAATTGTAGCACTGCTATTCTACTTTAAATGCCATGAGTCGCTTCTGAAGAAACCTGGAGTTTGTAGTTTGGTAAGGCACTAAAGCCCTCTGTCTGAGAACTCTAAAAGCCCTCCAGCTTCCAGTCCCTGGCACAGAACCATGGCAGTAACAGTAGAATAGTAGCACTATAATTCTGTAGTGTGAATGGTCCTCTGTTCCTCATTTATATCTGGGATATTTAAAATTCTGCATTGGCTTAGGGTGGTACATGTGTTTTGACCCTAATGTACATCTCTGTAGATGTGTAGTCATGAAACATTAAATGTCATACAAGGTACAGTGTGTTAAGGCTTATTTGGTGAGGTTGTTATCAGACCCCCAGACAACTGGGCTGAGTAGACCTTTCAACAATATGTCATGGGTGGGGATGGCTGGGGAAGATTCAGAGCATTTGCCTTTGTCATTTGTTGTTGGTGTTTTCTGCCTCTTACTCAACTCTAACTTATGGTGAGGATTTTCTTTGCAAGATTTATTCAGAGGAGGTTTGCCATTGCCTTCCTCTGAGGCTGAGAGAGTGTGACTAGGTTTCCAAACCACTACATAACACTGGCTATTTCCACACTAGCCTGTTATAGCGCGATGATTCCACTTTCAACATCCTCTGGAATCCTGAGGTTTGCAGTTTCGGGAGGGGCCACCCGGCCTCTCCCAAAACTGTGAACCCCAGGATTCCAGAGGATGTTGAAAGTGGAATCATTGCACTATAACAGGCTAGTGCAGAAATTGCCTCTGACTAAATTTTCTTTAGTCTGAGAAAAGGGGAGGCACCAGTATGGCACTGTCTTCACTGCTGAAGTGTTTCACAATAAGCAACTGCCTTGACTTATGGCAAGCCAGGTGAGTGCAGTCATTGCACTCAAGCAGGCTGCTGCTAGTTTGTGCTCTTTCTTACTCTTCCTCCATCCCTGATACTTCTCAGAAAAGAAAGAATAAAAAGGGACCAGGATAATGTTGGAGGAGATAGTGGGTAGTCATTCTGGGCCTGAAATGGTTTTGGTGTTAACAGATACTCTAATCCCAAAATGATTCTGAGGGTGAGCAAGGAAAGACAGCAATCACAATTGCATAGAATTTTACAGACAACACAATTGTGGCCTCATGTGATAAGTCTCTGAGAAAGTGAGTGACTCTCTTAATAGTGAATAGTCCACCTTACTTACACGGGACTGTGTGACTTGGTATTCAGGCTTTTATAAAACAAAGTGTAGATTCAGCCAAACTTTGCTGGCACACAAGTTAAGCGTTTAGATTTATTTTGGCTCTTTTGTTTTCCACTTGACAGCAGAACTTTGAAGTACGGGAAAATAATCCTGATCTGGCCTCCAAAGGGAGAAGCCAAGGGTTTAGGTGGCAGATTTGTTTTGGCTGACCCCGGAGTCCTGTTTTGGTTTTGCTTTGTCTTCTAAACTTCTAAGCAGCTGCTGAAGCTTTTTCGTTTTCAAATAGCACCAATGATTTACAGTGGATCTGCTCTGAGTTTCAGTCCCCATTTTGAAGGATCCACCCAAGGTGCCAAAACCTATCCCCAAAGCAGGAATAAAAACTTGCCTGGGACCCCTTCCCATTTTAAAAATCTTCCGCTCAAAAAAGCTGTTTTTTAACAAAAACTCTGGGGGCAGGGGCACAGTCTGGACCAGAAATTCAGGTCATACTGATTGTTTGCCACCCATAGGGCTGTCTGTCACCTTTTGTTTTATTCTCTGAAGTGCCATGCACATTGGTACAATTATATAGCTCTACTGGCCGCTGATCTCTTTCTGGGCACAATTCAAAGTGCTGATTATGACGTATAAAGCCCTACATGACTGTATCTCCTGATATGAGCTGCTTAGGTCCTGAGATCCACAGGAAAGGCCCTTCTCGTATTCCCACCGCTTTTACGAGTACTGTTGGTTGAACATGAGAGAGGACCTTCTCAGTGGCTGCCCCTGAGAACGGTCCCCTCTCTGCTGTACTTCCATCATCAGGCAGACTTTTATTATTCAAACAGGATTTTAGAATTGAAGGCTTTTAACAAAAGGGCTGTAAGTCCTATATTGTTTAACTTTTTTTAAAAAAACTTTTTTTCGTGTGTATGTTTTAAATATGGTTAATAATCTGATTTGTTTTTAATGATGATTTTTCATGTTTTGGGCCATTTCTACACTAACCTGTTATAGTGTGATGATTCCATTTTCAACATCCTCTGGAATCCTGGGGTTTGCAGTTTCGGGAGGGGCCGGCCAGCTTCCAGAGGATGTTGAAAGTGGAATCATCACACTATAACACGCTAGTGTGGAAATGGCCTTAGTTGTAATCTTTTTATCTGTAGCCCACCTTGAGTCCCAGCCTAGGAGAAAAGGTGGGATATAAATAAAGTTAAGAAGAAGAGTGGGAGGAGGAGATAAAAATAGTCCAGAAATGATTGTGAGTGACTTCAGCATTTCTGGTTTCTGCCAGGTAGGCCCCTATGAGCCACTCAAAGTCTTGTTACTCCAGTTATGGTATGTCTGGTGAGAGCACTAGATATCATTTTGATATCAAACAATTCAGCCTTTGCTTGACCTTTCTCAGCCACCCCACTCCATGTGTTTCTGAGGGTCCTCCGGACGAGCACGTACAAGGCACGGCCGTTAATGGTTTTGCATTCCAGACCCCATTGAGGCAGGCAACTCAAGCCTCTTTCGTTGCTTCAGGGAAAACCTCATTGCAAACCTTACAATAGATGCACGACTCTCAGCCGAGCTAGTCTTTTCAGACGGGATATTTACATACTGGCCAAACTATTGTCATCCAGCGTTAAGCTCATCATGCAAACTTGACCTTTCCCGACTCCTTTGTCCAGCTCCAAATTTCCTTTGTTCTCACCAAGCATGGCATAACCTGTGGGCACGATCCACCCTATAAAAACCCCTTGTTTCCAAACGGTCTTCGGACTACTTTGGACTTCCATCCCGCCTTGCTGCCAGTTGTCTAAGGGAACTCCCCTCAGCGAGCCACGCTGAGCTTTCTCTCCCAGAACCCCGCTTCTCTCCAGGACTACGAGACCAGGTGTCGTATCACCCACTCCCTTTCTATTTCTAAGCTAGTTAGTATTTGTCGAGTCTTTCGTGTTGCTTGTTCTTAATAAAATCATTATTTGTTACTGTTAAACACTTGTCTAACTGCTCTCTGACCTGACGCTGTAGACATTGGGCAAAAGATCCTAGCTGCCGTTACCCTGCCTCCCATTAGCCTGCGAGAGTGCTCTAGCTCAATTCCCCCAGCTTGTGTTTTTATTTGGTAGTTTGGGTGCCTCTCCCGGGACCCCCAACATACAGGGTAACAGTCTGGCAGAACTGAAAGTAGCAGACCAGCACGAGAGGCATGCCCACTTCTGAATGATGGGGAGCCAAAGACAAGTTGAGGCATCTGTTTAGCTAGAACTGCCCTTTTCCGTTCTAAGTGATTCATAGACGAGCAGGTGTTCATGAGAAGAAGGCATGACTTTGTGAAGAAAGCAGCTGGGAGAAGTGAGAGGGAGCACGATGAAAACACTTTAGCTGCCTGTGTTATTCATACCAAAATTGAATCAGGGTGAGATTTCACACAACATGACAGGCGAGAGAATGCTGAAGCTTGAGGAGGTGAACTATATAATCAGTGAAGTAATCTGTCCACGAAAAGACTGAATGTATTATTATAGTTAAAAGCAAGTCACCACCTTTAGCTACAAGTGATATGTGATATCATTCAAGATATCAGCAATAATGTAAATAGATATTTTTTTTCTCTTAATAGCAGGTTTTCTCAAAAATTCTGCCTCAAAGGACCCATTGAGAAGGGTGTAAATTATTGACAACCACAGCAGAGCCAAGAAGAAGAAATTAATTATAATTTATCAGTTACTTACAATTGCTTGTAATTATTTTTGTTAACATTAAAACATAACTAAATCACGTTATGGTTATAACTTAAAAAGCAATAACTTTTCATTATACAATTATAACTTTTAGTTTCTTTTAAAGATAGTAGCGTCATGAAATGGTATAGAGGAGAAATAGCACATGGTTCAAGCGCTGGCTGGTGTTATGCCTTGTACTTTGTTGTGGGTGCTTCAATGAAAGCAAGATGGATTTTGAGGGATATGTTTCGTGCCAGAGGGCCATTTAGATACCTGATTTTTTTTCATTAAAAAGTATCTGTTTCAAATACTTTCAAAAAACAGGAAGGTAAATGTTACTTTTCTAAAGAAAAATGCACCTCCTGAGGTTGTTTGGAACCATAATTGTAACCGATTATTGTTTAAAAGTAACTTCAAAAGCTCTGGCACAAAGACACAAAATGGCAGTGTATAAACAGAGTCAATCACAAAATAGGGGCAGATGGAAGTGGTGTTTGGCCATGAATGAGAAGGTTGTTGTTTCCAAAGTAGAAGATTGTAGGGTAGCTCATCAGTGGTGACTACTGGCTCCCAAGTTGACAGTGGCAGTGAATTTACTCCAGTTTTCACCTAAACTTTAAAGGAGCTGCACCAGGTGCTGAATGAAGTAGGTTCAGGACCTTGAATAGCTCCCATAAAGTTTGGGCTAAAACCCAGAGCTGATTCACCACTCACAGATGTCAGCTAGCCACACAAAAGAATAGCCCAGATGGACCCTGTTGCATCTGAATTCCTTCCAACTTTGTTAATGTCATTGAAGTTACAGAGACTCCTGGAAGGGTTATCATGAGTGGTAATAAAGCTGCAGAGAAGGGATTCAGGGAAAGCAGAGATAGCCATGGCTATGCAAACCCTCACATCTCCAGTTAGAGACATCTTTTCAATAGACAGTCTTGTTTGAATGAAGACCAAGCTTTCTCCTTTCAACACCTGGTACCATGTTGCCCTTAATCCATCTTTCTCATCCAAGCTGAGAGTCAGAAGTGGGGAGGAGATGGGCAGATTCCTCTTGGTGATCTAAACCACCGTAACTATATCCATTTTGTTTGTGTAAGTATTTTCTCAAGCAGTGCATAGCAGAGGAAGAGTTGTGGACAACAGAGAAAGTCATTTGGGTTAGAAAAGAAAGCTGCCCTGTTGATGTAATTCTTCACTAATTTTGTTCTTCAAGGAAGCAACAAGTAATTTTAGCATTTTTCTTTCCACTATGAGAAAGTCTTTTAAAATTGCACAGAGTTCAAAAACATTCGTGGGGCTCATTTTGCACAAAATTCATGTAGTATTTTTGTGCAGAAGACAGACATTTTCTATGCAGGAAACAACTTTTTATGCTGTTTTATTGTTTTATTATTGCTTCTGCCTTTTGTCCTTGGTACAGAAAATGCTGCTTCCTGCCAGGAAAAAAAATGCCAAAATTCTTCGGAAAAATATTTTTTCCCCTAGAAAACAGCTTTTTCTGCACAAAAAATAATATTTATGTGCAGAAACATTACTTTTGCTAGAGAAAAAGCTGTTTTAAGCACAGAAAATGTTGTTTTCTGTGCAAAAACACCACGTGCAAATTATAAGAAAGAGAAAGTCCCAAACTGCAAAGATGTTCTTGTGAGCTTAGGATTCTCTTTATCAAAGTTTCCTGACACTTCAGAAACACATTTTTCTCCTGTTTTTGAATATTTTGAAGTATTCTTTCCATGCCTGCTTTGCTGTAAGAACTGTTCAAGAGTGCCTTGGAGAATAAACTGCCTTGGAGAATGGGGACTCTCCTTCTTTGGTCATTTCCACACTACACTGTTATAGTGCTATTATTCCACTTTCGACCTGCTGTGGAATTCTGGGGTTTGTAGCTTACTGAGGCCAAAGAGCTCTCTGGCTGAGAATTCTAAATACCCCTCCCTAAACTACAAACCCCAGGATTCCATAGGATGTTGAAAGTGGAAGAATATCACTATAACAGTATGATGCAGAAATGGCCAAAGAATGGATAGGCATCCTTCAGGTGTGCTGTAATTGTGTATTCCTACATGACAGGAGATTGGACTAGATCATCCTTGTGGCTTCTTCCAGATCTAAGATTCTATGATTCTATGCTTTAGAGCCAGTAAGGCAGCCCTGTTTCCTGACAAAATAGCTTCCACTGCCATTCCACCCACCTCTATTGCTGTAGCCACATTATCTCTCCCACTAAAGCTGTTGCCTAGAATCATACAACTGGAAGAGACCATAAAGACCATGGAACCCAACCCCCACTATGCAGAAATATACAGTATAAGCCCTCCCAACAGATGGCCATCCAGCCTCTGTTTAAAAACCTCCAAAGAAGGAGATTCCACCACACCCTGAGCAGCACATTCCATTGTCAAACAGCTCTTACTATTAGGAATTTGAGTTGAGGAGGTTGGTTGTTGCAAATGGTGGAAAAGAATACCAGTCTCTGCCACACTCCAAAAAGAGATATGCAGGCATAAGACAGTTTTACACCTGTGTACACTACTAACAGGATGCCAGCCAGAAACTCCTTGACATTTAATTCTTTGGAGTATCTATACCCCCACCTTTCAGACAAAAAGGCTCCCAGAGTGGCTTACAAATAATTAACCAGTTCTCTGCCCCACTAGGCTTGCAGTATAAATTGGACATGTGTGAAGCTGGAAATTCCGCCATGCGCTGCTGGGATGTATTCCAGCCTGTTATGAATTTTAGCTATTAATCTTCACTGCCACCACCCATTGAATTATGAATTCCTGGAAGTACAATGGGACTCTATCCAGAACATGTCAATCCCTAAGCTTAAGGATCTTTCTTTTTCTCCAGTCTACCTAGCTTGGCGTGGGAAGGAGAGAAACAGGGTCTTTTACAGAAAGTATTTATTAAAGGTAGGCAAATAAACAAGGCAAATTACCACACGTGGGAAGCTCCCTCCTCCCAGGCACGCTTAGTTACAAGTAGTTACAAAAAGAACAGATATGAAAGCACAGATACATTCTTTAGATCAGCCAGCCTCCAAAATAACAGAAAAGTCCCTAACGCGACTAGATAACTATTTCTAATTACTCACAGTTGTTCCTAGGCTTATATGTTCTAAAAGGAAGGGCCAGGAGGCGAGGCCTATGGCCTGCAGCCTGCTACTGGCACAGAACCCCCCTCCAGGAGGTTCCTTGGTTGTTATCCCTTTGTTATCTCTCTCGGCCACATGGCCTTGCAAGAAGTTTTATAACTTCTCCTTGGAAGCATCTGGAAGCATCCTGAAGATGCTCACTTCTTTCCTTTTTGATTGGTCAGTTCTCACCCTATGACCTGTGATGCTGACCCACATGACCTATGATGCTGACCCACATGACCTATGATGCTGACCACATACTAAAATGTAATCTAATCCCAACACCTTATTAACCCTTGGTTTACCAGAAGAGGGAAGTTTCCCCCTTTATCTAAGTCAAGATAATGGGAAGTCCCATTATCACAACATGAAACATAAGGAAAAGAGGATGGCAGTGCAGGAGGGAATTAAGGACAGCAGATATTGGCTGCTCTTCTTTCCCTCAGAGGTCTCAGCAATAGCAGTGGTTGGGCCAAGGCATGGTGGAACTGGCTGCTCTTCTCTCCCTCAGAGGCCATGGAAATGGCAGTTGGAACGTGGAGGGACAGTCTCTCACCAGCTTGCTGCACCAAGGCATTATGCCTTAGCAATTCCTATTGGTAAAAGGAGCCAAGCAGGAGTGATGAAAAGGAACGCACCAACATTGTTGCTTGCTTATGGTAAGCCAGAATTTTAAAAAGTTCTGCTTTATCCTTTAAACTGCACTCTTCCATACACAAACACCTCCTCTTTGATCAAGCGATGCTACTGCATTGACAGGGATAAGTAAGCAGCTTAAACTTTTCTTCAGAACATAAAGGAAGAAAAATTGATAATAATTCCTTGTATGTTCTTCTAGACTCAACATTACATATTCCACAAAGGGACTGCATTTATCACTCGTCTCTCTGAACAGGTTGTAGTTTTTTTTTTCCTTTGTGTGAGTGTGGGGCAGTGTGTATATTTGAGGGGTTTTAGTTCAGAAGAAATACTAGATAATTAGAGTCCCTTTGATCACAGTATCCTCTAGGTAAGTCTGAGAGCAGATCTAAAGGTGTGTCAAAGGGAAGGATCAAAAAGAGTTAAGTGTAGGACAAGCAAGTTACACAGAGTGTTAAAAGCGGTGCCCAACTTTATCCCCCGACTAAAAAAAAGAAAAGAATAAGCACAACAAAGACAACATTCCCTCCTTAATTGCTAAACATGCTGTTACACTGTAGGATTTTGTGATGGCATCAAAGAAGCAAAGACACTGATCATTAAGGCTGCACACAGTCTGTGACCGAGTGCGCACGCTGCCACTTTAAAACATCAGCATAACTGTAGGAGTCAGATAGGTAATAGATATCTCTGCTGCTGTCTTTGATCCTGCTTGAAAATTTATGACAACATGCTCCTCCTCAGTATATATGATAACCTTTATAATGAAGGATGGCTTGGTGGGAAGCATTAAGCACACTCTCTTGCCCCCTCCCTCTTCCTCTGATTGCTGGGAAGTCACAGTCAAGGCCTGACCTGAGCTACCTTGACTGGAAAGTTAAGTACAAGGGAAGCATCATTATATATTTTGATCTAGATGCAAATTCTCATCTGTCATTTAATCAGCTAAAGATGTAGTTAAGTGGTGAGGGGTAATTTTGGTTCAGGAGTGAGCCTGTGCCTCCTTGCAACCTGGCAATTTTTGCATCTTCCTCTGCTGCTGCAACTGCACAACCTCCAGCATTTCAGAAGATGAAAACAGGGGCAGGTGTGGCCCAGTAATGTCAGAGTGTGGTGAAAAGGACAACAGTTATTCATGAGGGAGAAACAGGAGCGACGAAAGTGTGCAGCAGTTTCCTTTTCCCTGATCTTACTGGGAAGGGCGGGATTCTGCTCCCTCCTCCCCTCTCCCTCTGACCCTGCTGAGTTAATTAAGTGCAAACTATTTTTGCACTTCGAACTCAGTTTTCAACAACTGAAGTGAGTGAAGGAAAAAGGGAGAAAGTAGGAGGGAGAGAGAAACTGAGACTTTTGGAAAGGAGCTGAAAAAGTGGGATGACAGGCTTAATCAGGACTGTTCCTACAAAACTGAGATAGTTGGAGGATATGCAAGAACTGCTACTGAATTTGCCATTGTGGTGGTGTGGAAAGAGGCCCATTCCTTTTAAAGTAAGGTACACACTCCCTTGTTACAAATAGAATGCCACTCTCAGAAACCTCCTGAAAACTCAGTTCCATGGGAAGCATGCAATGGCTGATAAGACATCCTAGCTCTGTCCATAGATCTGCATGTGCAATTCCACAGCTTCCCACTACCGGGCAGTTGTCAAGCCCTTGGAGGGGCCACTGCTGCTGTTTCTTACCTGCAGGGAGGGGAGGGAGACTGGATGTGATTCAAGCCATGGAGAAGCAGCTGGTCTCAGCTCAGTCACAGGGGGAGAAAAGAGGGTGCACTTTCAATTGGGTGCACTCACCTTTTCCTGCCTCTGATAACTTAGAACAACTGGATCTTCATTGTCTGAATCACCTCCCTCCCCACTCCATCAGTAAGGGACAACAACAGGGGTCCTTGCTGTGGCTGGACAGCTGCTAGGAAGTTGGTGGCAAGGGGGTGGAGTGCAAGAGCAAGAAAATAGCTTTCTATGCCCTGGTTAAAGAGGGACTTAGGCATATGAGAGCTGCACATATGTGCATGTAAGTCACAAACATGATGATGGCTAGTGTTATTAAGAGTGTGCTTCCCCCATCACAACAGTCTTGGAAGCTACAGTGGGGTCAAGTGGGGTCCCTGGTTGATTGCTGGTACCAGTGTGGCCCCTGGTTTTGGATAGTTGTTCATCCCTATTTATACTGTTGGGATTGAGTTGAGGCTGAATGGGTGTCTTCCTTTTATTTTTGTGACAGCCATTTTGCTGAAGAACAGTGACTAGACTAGAACAGGATGCAATGGATTCAAACTACAAGAAAAGAGATTCCACCCAGTCATTAGGAAGAACTTTACTGTAACAGCTGTTCAACAGTGGAATGAACTGCCTTGAAGGGTGGTGGAGTCTCTTTCATTGTAGGTTTTTAAAAAACAGTTGGATGGGATTGTTTTAGTTGCGTATTCCTGCACAGAAGAAGGTTGGATTAGATGGCCTTTGTGGTCCCTTTCAACTCTATGATTCCATGTTTTACGACCAAATCCTTTGATTGTGAAATTTCTTGCTTCATTCAAAGAGTTTTACAGGGGTCCAGATGATGTTGGCCTCAATCATACTGTTAGTCCCTACTGAGTCCCATACTGAGTAGATCTACTAAATAAGTGGGATTTGGTGACCTATTCATGGTGACTCACCATTCAGCGATTGGACTCAGTGGGTCTACTAAAGTTGAGACTGATCAATAGTATTCAAAGAACTGCATATTGCTTATAATTTTCCCATGCTTTCCCATGCATCATCCATCTACTTTTCTGAAAAGAAAAGAAAAAACCCTTTTCACTGATAGTGCTCACATTAGAATCCTCCACCAGCAAACACCTCAAGACCCATGTTTTGATCCCTTACAGTCTATGCCCTTTGTATCTGTAGCCTCTCCAAGCAGAGATGTGAATCAGTCCTCTTTGAAAGGCTGGGGAACAGAAGTATAAGACGGATGGAGAACCAACCAGCCACCCAGGCCTTTAAACATTCCAGAAGGAAGGGCTGGTATTCAAGAACATTTGGAGAACACAAATTCCCCGCCCCTGGTATAAATGACCCTGAACCACATGGTTGGATGACCATGTACCTCATTTTAAGGCAGTGGTTTTTTTCCTTTTTATATCCAGGGGCCACACTACACAATTATAGCACTATTATTCCACTTTAACTGCCCCAGTTCCATCCTGTGGAATCTTGGGGTTGTTAGTTTGGGGAGACACTAGAGTGCTCTGGCTAAGAATTCTGAATGCCCCTCCTTAAATTGCCAATCCCAGGATTCCATAGAAAAGAACCATGGCAGCAGTGGTGGAGCTTGGAGTGCATGGAGGGGGGAGTGGGCGGAGGGGCAGGACCGTGGCTATGGCTCACGGGGAGGAGCTACAACACGCAGGGATGGAGTTATGGCACGTGAGGCATGGCTGCGATGGACGGGGTGGGGCTACGATGTGCAGGGGCAGGACTATAGCACATGGGGGAGGACAAGCAAGGAGCCATGGCACCCTCCAAAAATTGCCACCATGGGTGCACTGTCCCCATAACCTCCCCCCATCCCTACATGACTGCATGGCAGTTAAAATGGAAAAATAATGCTATAATCTTGTAGTGTCAATAGGCCCCAGATCTTTTTCTTTCTTAGTGTGAAGGAGGGCTGGACTTCCTAGTTCACTGCAGGAGCAACCTGTCATGTGTGAGTGTCATCATTAATTGCTGTCAAGTCAGCTTCAACTTATGGTCCCCATATGAATGAAAGACGTCCAGGTCTCTTTGTCTTCAACAGCCCTGCTCAAGTCCTGCAGGCTCAGGGCTGTGACTTACTTGATTGAGTCAATCCACCTGCAATGGGGTCTTCCTCTAAAATACAAGTCTACAAATATTTCTTGTTCTACAAGGCTATTAAGGGTAAAGATAAAGGAGCTTGTCTCTCTCTTTACAAAGAAATGCAAGCAGAGAAGATAACAATTCCGGTGGCGGTGTAAGCAAATGATATGATTCATCATCAGGTCAAAATACAACCCATGGGACAGGGCAAGGTTATGTCCCTCACTTTGAATTGTGACTGGTCAAGGCAAATTCAGAGAGTGGGTGGCCTGAGTAAAGAGCCACAGACATTAAGTCGAGGAATCCTGTGACCTCTTCTCTCTGTTTGTCATCCTTTGAGGGAACCGCTCAGCCCAGATTCTCACTGGCAGTCCTAATTTGGTCATGAAGACTGACCTTGGCACAAATATTTTTGCATGGGAAGACTGGCTTGCTAAAAAGTGGAGTTTTGAATCTGCAGCAAATGGCTTTTTATAGAGGATGCAGTGACTCCCAGCTTTTGGCACTGATAGCAAAGTAGAAACATAGGAAAAAGTCTTGTGGTAAGAAATATAAGAAGCAAACAATATCCATTTTTAAAAAGATGTTATGGCCAGAGCTTGGAAATAATTTGTTCAAAAGTAATTGGTTTCATAACTCATTATGGTGCTTAGAAAGTAACTTATTCCTGTTACTTGTTACAGCAATGAAAACAGTGAACTTATTGCATTACCTCTTGTTTTGTTGGTTATTTCACTTCTGTGGAGGTTCTCCATGCTTTTGATCGTGCACTAATAAAATACAAATGTCTTTTTTACTGAGTATGCTTTGGTGATGTAATTTGATACATCCACATTCTCTCAATAACTAGAGAGAATTTTTTTACTCTGTCTCCAAAACATATTGACAATATATTAAAAATTATACCAAATGAGTTTTATTTCCCCCTTAATTCCAGAACAATCTGGAAATACCTGAAAATGTCCTATTAATTGTGCTGGGACTTAATTCTCCTTTTCCAGCTCTTTGATATCCTTTTTTGAGATGGAGAGATCAAAGCTGTCCAAATTTTCCAAGTGTATCTGCAACATGGAATTTTAGGAGGCTGTTGCATCTGATATGTTTTCAAGGCTTCTGCTAACTATCCTAAGAACCCCCCCCCTTTTAAAGGTATTTTGTACTGAGTTGATGCTTTCCACATTTAGAAGGTTTTGGGGGTGGGGGTGGGAGGATGGCAGCAGAGGAGACTATTCTGTCCAGAGCTTGGGAAAGTTACTTTTTGGACTTTACCTCCCAGAATCCCCAATCAATGTAACTGGCTAGTAGATTCTGGGCACTGTACTCCAGAAAAAAAAACATTTTTTTCCACCAAATTCTGATTTTGTTAAAGGGCAGTACTGATTTCATAAGCACTTACCCAATAGGCACCCACAGTGGCCTTTGTGCAACCACATTCCAAAGCACACATGTAATTTCAAGGGAAGCAGATGCTGGAAAGAAATTGTAGTTTTACAAGAAGTTGCAAACTAAACTTGAAAATGCCAGTTCCCAAGAATGAGTGGGCTGGTTAGGAAGAAATGGCCCTTAGTGTTTTGTCCTTCTTACAATTATTTGTTAATAAACCACAATACAGCAATAATTTGTAAGGCCCAAGGGGATTATCCATTATCCCATTGTTTCATCACATACACCCAAAGGCTTATTTAATAAAGGTCTAATGTGCTTTGCTAATTGCACAGGAATGGACTCAGATGATAGCTTGGCAGGTTTATTGCCCATATACTACACTGGGATTGCTGTTGTTGATGCTGGTATTGGATGATGACGACAATGATGATTGCTTGGCTGAGATCCTGCATCATAGACCTAGTTACAAATGTGCAGCTACATATCAACTCCCCAAACCTATCCTTAACTGCCAGCAGCCACACTGAGCAGCTAAGATCTGTTCTGCTGGTGACTGGGGTGCTGCAGGATGATGTTTCCATCCCCGCTCTGTCATCAAGCTGCACTGCAACAAGGTGTTGTGACAGGGATCTTGTTTGTGATTGTTGCATTGCTGCCTGATGGTGGGAGCAGGTTGGAAATGTCATCCTGTTGTGCCTGGATCACCAGCAGAACGGGCCTCTATTGCTCTGTTGCTCTCTGTGGCTGCTGGCTGTTAAAGTAAATCGGGGGACTTTGAAATCATGGCAATAGCACTATGATTGTCAGCATGAATACGTTACAAAAAACGTTAAGTCTAGGGCCATTTCCACACCATACCTTCTTCTGGTGTCCTCCTGTTGCTGTCCCAGCAGTGCCTTTGCTCCCCGCCTCAGCCAGCCGGCTCCCTGAGGAAGGCCGAGTGAGCAACACATGCCTTCCTTCTGCAGCACAGCCAGCCTCTTTCCCATGCTGCACTGGAGAAGGAAGCATGTGATTGTGCTTCTACCCTTTCTTCATGGCTGGGGGGTGACAAGAGCATTGTGTGATTATAGGCACTTAACAGATTTTTTTTCCATTAAGTGAGTATCCCAGAATCACAACATGTAGGAATGCACTGGCTGTGGAACCACAATGATACCATGTGAAAGCACAACTTACAGACTGCTGCCAATGTGTCCTCATTGTGCCACAGCAATGCCATGCAAAAATGGTCTAGGTTATACATTGTAACTGCTCAAAAGGATGTCAGCCTTCCCCGTCTTCTTCTTTTTCTTTTTCTTCCCCCCCTCCTCCTCCTTCTTCCTCTTCTTCTTCTTCTCCTCCTCTTCTACGTTTATATCCCACTTTTCATCTAACTCAGTGTGCCATAAATAGTTCTCCTCTTTCTTAATTTATCCTTACAACACCCCTGCTAAAACACTATGGCCATTTCTGCATTACACAGTTATAGCGCTGTTATTCCACTTCCAACTTCCTGTGGAATTCTGGGATTTGTAGTTTCCGGAGGCCAAAGAGCTCTCTGGCTGAGAATTGCAAAGCCCCCTCCCTAAACTCCAAACCCCAGGATTCCATAGGATGCTGAAAGTGGAATAATAGCACTATAAAAGTGTAGTGTGGAAATGGCCAAACGACGCAGAGACACTTTGAGCAGAATACTGTGTCAAGCTAAGAGTCTTAGGTCATTCAGTGAGTTTCAAGACTCAGTAGGATTGTGAACCTGGATTCCTCAAGATCCATTCCATTCCTATGGAAACCTGGAGTTTGTAGTTTAGGAAATGGTATGTAGAATTATCAGCCAGAGAGCTCTATTGCCTCGCCAAGTTACAAACCCTAGGATTCCACAGGATGTTGCTATGGCAATTGAAGTGGAATTGTGATGCTATAATAGTACAGTGTGACAGGGTACCATTATACTTCTCTGGCTTTTCACTGTGACAGAGCCTGGAAAATCTTGTATTAGGAGAAAGCTGTTTTGTTTTTTATCTGTACAGCTGTGGGCCTCTTCCCTCCCTCAGATGCTGTCCACAGGATGTACCCTTTTCTTTGTGGAGAACCCTTGAAATGTGAGCCAAAGATTCAAGTAAGAAGCAGCAGCAAGGAAAACAGGAAGGACAAAGTGGACAGAAGGGATTAGACATGCGGCTGCTAATTCTGTTGGTGATGGAAAGGAAAAGTATTTAATGGCCAAAGTTTCCTTTTCCTCAGAACACCTGGTGAATTCCTTCCTAGGAAGGAATGGAAAGCAGCAGCTTGCAAAGATTTCCTTGACTCAGCAAAAGCAAGCACTCTTTTCTGCAGCATTAGTGGCACTTCTAGAGTAGATTACTGCTGTTCAGAGTGGCAGTCTATGGATCAATGACAGTTACTGAACTATTGGTTGATTGACCCTGGCAAGTTTTCAGGAAAGAGAAAAACAATTGTAGCCAATGGGTACAAATGTGGCACTGGTCCCTGGCACATTGGGGGTGGTGGAATTTCTGCTCCCTCACATGAGATGGACTGGATTAGATGAAGCATTGCTCTATAGCTTGACCTAGTGTGCCAGAGAAGCTGGTTTTATTGGTTCTGAGAAGACCTAAAGACCTAGGCCCTTTCCACACGGGGAAATAACACGTGGTAGCGCGACCTCCGTGGGAGGTCGTCTACACAGTAAAGTGGATTGGGGTGGATCACTTTAGAGTAATTCCACACCCCAATCCACGCTAGGGCACCCGGAAGTGGCGCCGCCGCGTGCTTTTTAAAAACCACTGGCCCCTCCCTAAACTGCAAACCCCAGGATTCCATAGGATATTGAAAGTGGAATCATAGTGCTATAATAGTCTTGTGCGGAAATGGTCTATGATTCCACCCCAGTCCCACAAGCAGTCTCCAGAATGACAGTCAGAAGCAGGATCCCTGTCACAATTCCTCCTCCCACTGGCAATCGCTCACGAGAGGGAGGAGGAAAGACCAGTCCGCTGCATCCCAGTCAACAGGAGAACAGATATTCACCACTTGCAGTGGCTGCTGCCCAATAAGTCAGGTTTGAGGGACGCCTACATATCCCCTACACTATTGAATATCTATGGATTATGAAAACAAATCAGTTACAAATGCCTTGTGCATTCATAACTGCGATTGAGAATTCCAGCCATTATTATTAAGCACTCTATTTGCTTCCAAGCCAATTCAAGATGCCGATGCTTACTTTTAAAGGGGCAAATTTCTGACCCAAATTTCTGCAGTAGCCCTTTCCCCTAGACCAGCCTGCCAGTGATTTAAGATCATTTGGGGAGGTACTTCTCCAGCTCCTGATGGTACATTACATAACAGTGACAAACAGGGACAGAACTTTGTTGGCTGTGGTACCTGAAGTGCAGAACACCCAATCCATGTAGGTGTGACTGGCACTGGCAGTATATTATTTCTGATGTCAGGTCAAAACCTATTTTTTTGCCCAGGCATTTCAAACTGGTTTGCTAAACTCATAAAATGAGCATTCCTTGCCAGGGCTTGGAAAAGTTACTTTTTGGACTATAACTTCCAGAATCCCCCAACTGGAATCCCCACAGTATAGCCAGTGGGTATTCTAATTGCAGTAACCCAAAGGTAAAGTTTACAAGTTTTTACTCCTGTCTTTTTCTCTGTAGCTGATTTTTTATTGTTTTCAAAATATATTTTCTTGGGATTTTGAATGACCCTTTGTGTGCTGTTTTGCTATCAAAGATGACATGTGGTATCACTTTTTTAAATACTGCTAATAGTAATGACATGAATGCTCTCAAAGTAAAGAAAGGCTCTTTATCAGTTGAAAGCAGAATTGTTTGCTTGCTTGGCTGACATTAATTCTCCTTCATGTCACCATCAGGGACTGAGCAGCAATGTTGGAAAGATGTGTCTGCAAACTCTTTAGCAACAGTTCAGGTAAAGCCATTTGACATTGATATGTTAAAAGGCAAACTTGTTTTCCCCTTCTCCAGCATAGCTCATAACTAGGGGAATTCCTCCTGTATGTAATTTCTTTCCCCAAAAGGTGATCTTTCCTTGCACTTTGTATACAATTACAAATTCTAGAGAAGAATGGCTGACTTGGTCACCCATGATAGCTTTTAATCCGGCCCCATTCTTGTTCTTGAGCCCTCTTAGTTAGCATCGTAGGTGTGTTGCCCAGAGCACAATGGGAGCATGAGGAAAGCTTAGGGTTGGCGTCTTTTCCTCTGAGCCATCAGAGACTTATGACAAAGGATGTTGGGACGTCAGACTTTGCCTTTGGCTCCACCAACCATAAAACATAATGCATAGTCAGTTGTTTCCTCATTTAAGGCCTGTTTTGTACCCTGCAATTTTTATGCTGTATGTTTACTTTAGCATGGACAGGATCAAGGAGAGCTGCATTTAATGAGTTCTGTGTACCTAACAGAATCTGGGTTTCAGCTTCTCAAACTTTACTCCTCACCTACCTAGGCACCATGGGAATTTCCCCCCCCCCAAACTAGAAAAGATATAAAAAATGCTAAGTGAGATGACCTGAGGATGTAATTAAAAAAAAAAATCTCAAGCAGCAGCTTGTATTTTAGCCTAGGTGAATCTGAGAAGGATGTAAACCATTGCAGAAGCCTAGGAACACTTCCTAGTGAGGGTCAGTAAATGTGGTCCATGGCTCATGGGTAAGGAGTCAAAGCAAGTATCAGCCACCTGGAGAGAACATAACCATGCAATTTGCTGCACAATGGGTCATACAGTAGTGCCATCCAGTACAGCAGCATACATGTGTGAGTGTATATGTGCCATCAAGTTGCCTGTCAACTTATGGCAACCCCATGAATTCCATAGGGCTTTCTTAGGCAATGAATGCTCAGAAGTTTTTTGCCAGTTCCTTCCTCTGAAATACAACCTACAGCACCTGGTATACATTGGTGTTCTCCCATCCATATATTAACCAGGACTGACCTTGCTTTGCTTCCAAGACTGGTTGGGATCTGGAGCCTTTAGGGTATTTAGGCACATATATACAGCATAACTATACATCAATCACTGTTGGACCTTCCTTCATAACTTTCTCTATCTTCATGGATCATGCTCTTCCCACTCATCCACAGTCCAAGATCCTAGTCACTAATCACAAAACTCACTCACTAATTCATAGAATTAGTGAGTGGCATCTTGGCTGGAGGGGGAGGGAAGGGCCATGGTCCATGAAGACAGAAAACATTTTGAAGGAAGGTCCAACTTCAAGAACAATGAGCAATGCTGTACCACTGCGACTTTCTGCAGATTTTAAAAAAACCCAAACCAAAAACATAAACAGCTGTAAAGACTCCAAAGGGAGAAGAGTGTGTCTATCTGCATTTTTACTAACTCCTCAAAGGTTGATGAATAAATGACAGAGACAAAATGAGCTCAAAGGCTTGTTAAGTGCTCTTTTTAAAAAAAGAAAGGAAAGTACTGTGCTTCAGAAAGTGCTTTCTATTAGATTTTGGTAATTGCCTCTAAAGTGACTTGAGGCATTTGTCTCTCACCCAACTTAAAAGCTTTTTCTGTAAGTCTAGCTTGGAAACCCGAAATATCAAACATGTCTTTAAATAAATCTGGAAAAGATGTAGGAGTTCCAGGATCTCTCATCACGATGTTCAGTGTTATTTTTCCCTACAAGTGGATGTTTGGCTCAATTCAAAGTAGCAGTCAGTAGCTTTAACTAGGGAAGCTCACAATCAGCTTCTGGCTGGCAGTGTTTTTCCATCCCTGGTATCTAAATATTCCAAGGTCTTGTCAGTAAACTTTTACATACTTTGCAGACAGCTTAGCTTTTGTTGGACAAGGGTTACTGCTGGTCACACTAGCAATGGAGCAGAACAGAGCTGATTCATTGCAAAAGAAAATGGTGGCACTCTATGACGTACTCCACGGTATTTCACGGACAAAAGTCAAAATAAATGTGGCTGAGCAACATCAGAGTGTGGTCAGGATGGCAAAAGTTGGTAATGAAAATGTAAATATATATATATACAATTTAAAAAGAAACCAAGTACATTTTGCCTTCCACTAAAGTTTTCCTTAGAGAAGTTGGTAAAGAGGAAGACTGGGTTTATCAGCTTTAGAAAAAGCAAGCAAGGATACAAAATACAGTTCAAACTACCATGTCACAGGCTCAGGGGTTTCCTACAATGTGCTCTGGATGGGGTCTTCACCTGAAGATGGTTCAGAAACTGAAATTGATACAGAATGGATAATCACATAGACATATTCATTTACTAATTTATTCAGTCAATACATTTATAGTTCATATTGCTAATAATGGAACGTAAGTCAGCTGACAACAGAAAAGGCTAAAATACAATAATATCCACCTTTAAAACCACAATTATATATTAAAAATAGAACAAAACAACAGTAATAAACATCTAGGATGAGCCCACATGCGCTGTACATAAGGATCTAGAGAGCAGAACAAATAAACATGACTTCAGTCTTTTATAAACCTGGGCAGGGGAAAAAAGAATTAATGTCACCCAAGAGGGAGGTGCCACCACAAAGTTGTCCTGTTTCATGTAATTTCCCTAATTTTACTGGAAAAAATGAGTCAGTCAAAATTCTCAACCATCCCAGTTTCCAGTAGGGATGCCATAACCTTCAGTGTTTCACAGATGAAAACAGAAACACATGTGGCCAAGCAACATCAGGGATGTTGATGCCAGTGAGCAAGGCAGCAACAATCAGAAGCAGGACCCCAGTCACAATTCATTTTTACACAGCAGATCACTGGCAGGAGAGGGCTGGAAATGTCATCTTGCTGAGCCCTGACTGCTGGCAGGACAGACCTCCGTCACTTGGCCTCGCTCCATGGTGTTTAAAGTGGGATTCAGCAGTAATTTACTATTATTAAAGTGCCATGATTGTGAATATCTAGCATCATGAATACAGAGCAGTTACAAATCCATAAATGCAATACTGTAGCTGTTTTCTTTCCATAAGCGTTCTGGATAAAGAGGAAGGGAATACCACAGATACCATGGGAAACCAATGTGCCTTACTTTTATACTGTGCAAAAATAAGTGGCTGAGCCAATCCAAGTCTTATTTAGTGCTATTACTACACTGTTACATGCCATTATTGAACTGGACTGCCAGCATAGTGTCATGGTTTGAGTACTGGACTGGGTACTTCAGGAGACCAGAGTTCAAATCCCTGCCTGGCCATGGAAACTCACTGTGTGGCCTTGGGTGAGTCATACTCTCTCAGACTTAGGCCGTTTTCGCGCCTTACCTGGTGCTGCTGGCGTCATGTGGGGATTGCGCGAAAAGCTTTGTCCAGGAGGCACTCACATCCCCTCCGCTTCCCCTCCGCACCAGCTCTGTGCTGGCCAGAAGGAAGTGTGAACACTCTGCCTCTTCCTTCCACAGTGCAGCCAGGTACTTTCCCAGGCTGCGCTGGGGAGGAAGCGCGATGGCCGTGCATCCAGAGCCTCCACACGCAAGGTAAGTGTACGTGGGGCATGGGAGCGACGCGCGATTGCGCATCATTTTCAGCAACAAGCCAAAAATGATATAATGCGCGATCACCCCCTAATGGCCTTGGGAGCATTGCGCGATTGCGAGGACGTCATGTGGAATGGTCCTCACAGTCGTGCGACACTCCTGAGGCCATTTTGCAACAGGACTGGTATGCGAAAAGGGCCTTAGAAATGCAAGACTCCCTGTGAACAAATGTTGGCAAGAAAACCTCATGGTTTTGTTGTCTTAGGATAGTCATAAGTCAGAAACACTTGGGAGACACACAGCGTTATTGAGCTGTTAGGTCACACAGTCAATATTAGTTCACATAGTCAATACCAATCTCATGATAGTTAAGCTGTGAACAGGTCTGTTCAGAAGTTAAACCATCACCAGAACAGTATTGACTGGTTGATGGAATGGCTAAATAATAGTACGTGCGAGAAGGGAATGACAAAGAAACAACTTTCAGCCATAAAATTGTATCCCAGGATAGAGCTAATGGAAAGGACAGAAGAGGCAGATGGACTCCCCCAAGGAACTTTTGCTACTCTATTTCCTGTGTAAGTGGAGATAATGGGAGTATGTGGATACTGAATGATGGTTCCCCCTCCTTCCGATGCCCCTGTTCCTTTTGACCTCAGATGTTAACCTTTGTGGCTGAGTTGTCACTGTGGCCAGGAAATGAAGGCCAGTCTCTTGCTGGCAGCCATATGTTACATCTCTTAATTACTTCAGAATGAGGTGAACTAGCTGTTTTTCCTGGGAAAATCCAATTACCCATGTGCTTCTTCAAGGAAGAGAAAAGGAGTAGGAACAGAACAATTTCCCATTTCAGCATCTTCTGCAATCTTGAGAAAATGAATGTGCCACAATTCTGATTGAAATGTGCTGTGTTGGCATACTAAAAAATATTCGCATCCCAGAACAACTTTTAAAAAGTATTCTCGTTCTGTTACTCCTTATGGTGTTTATAAATAATATTCAATGTTAGCAGTTTCAATGTTGAGTAGAATTTGGTTCCATTGTTCATTACACTGGATTGGTATTTCTTCCATGATGGGGGCAGGGGAGCAGCCTTTAGAAATAGTCAGAGAAATGCATAGAAAAATTCCAGTAAAAATGCTTCCCAAGTGTCCTTAAAGATAAGTTTAAAAGTAATTAGAACAAATTACTTGTTACATTAGTAAAGTGACCTCATTTACTTTTGTTCCATTGGCTGTTATATTACCTTGGGGAAACCAGGAGTTAGCATGCTGTATACAACCTGTTGCGTTACTCAGGCCCTTTTCGCACAGCATATTCAATGCAAAAGGGCCCCTTGAATGTCGCGCACATGTGAGGAGCAGTCCACATGACGCACTCACATTTGCGCAACGCTCCAAGGTCTGGCAGGGACTGCTCATGCATTTTTTCATTTTTGGCTTGAAGCTGAAAATGCTGTGCGGTCGCACATCGCTCCGGGGCCCCGCGCACACTTACCTTGCGTGCGGAGCCTTAGGAGCCAGGCCGGTCACGCTTCCTGTCTAGTGCAGCCTGGGGAGGTCCCAGGCTGCACTGTGAAAGGAAGAGGCAGGGCTCTCGCATGAGCAGGAAGCTCGTGCAGAGCTGAAGAAGCAGGGAAGCGAGAGCCTCTCTCCAGAGGCTGCTCACGCGAGCACTGCACCCCAGTGTTGAAAATAGGTGAGTTGCGGAAAGTGCTTCAGTCTAAGCAACCTATTTGGTGATGTAACACTCAGAGTTTGGAGAAATTACTGTTTTGGACAACAACTCCCAGACTCCCCCAGCCAGCATGCCTTGGCACCCATGAAAACCACGTACCATGCCTGATCAGTGTGGCACAAGATCTTTTTGTTTGCCTACCAAGAGATTCAAAATAAGTAGAATAGAATCTTCTATTGGATCAATGAACATGGTTTAAGAACTGTGCATGCTTTTGTATTTTTTTTTAAAGTTCCATCTGGCCTCAAGCAGGGTACTATGTGACTAGAAAGTGTCCCTCATTTACAGTAAAAGCAGCTGATTCAATAAAAGTTGGCAAATAATGATTTGGTTATTATTCCCCCCTCCCCTGGCTTTAGGAGCCGGAAATAGCACCAGCTGTCTACTCCAAAGGCTCCTAATTGCCACCCGAGTGCAACTGAATTTTTCAGTCTATCATTCTAAATTCATTTTGTTGGCCCCACCTGTTGTGATATTTGCAATGGGAAGGTTAGTAAGAGCCTATGATTAGAATTGGCCATTAGAGCACACAATTTGCATTACGAATGCTCATTTGGAGGATGGCTGAGGGTAAGGAAAAAGCTCAGAAGCAGATGCTTTCTGCAACAGGGAGCAGAAAATGATCCCACTGTAGATCCCTTGACCTTGAGTGAGGAAGAGACTGTTTGCCCACATGCCTTTTGACTTTCCTTGCAAGAGCCTTGCAGATAAAGAAAAGAAAAATAGCCACACAAATTCAACCTGGGCACAGAAATGTACATTTTTGCATTAATGTTGTTAGTGGATGTACATAGGAAATGTTGCATGAGAATTGTACATTTTTCAAGATTGCTCCACTGACACTAGTCCTGCACCAAGCTGAATGCATCCAGGAAGTTATGCCTTTATGATGTGCCAGATGCGTGACAACCTTCCTGTTCTTAGGCGGGCAGCTAAAACGAGAAGTTCATTGAACCCTTGAGAGGCTGCTACATATGGCTAGCAGACTGCATTTAACTGGGCAGGTTCCATGTTTTGCACACTTGGTTAACAGAATCCTAAGTTCCTGCCAGGTTCTGTCCATACGTTTGGAAAAAATGAATTGCAAATCAGTCCCCATATAAAGTTTTCAAGAGTATGTGCTCACAGGCAGAGGGCAGATTTGGATCTATCAATAGATTTATGGGTGATTTACAGTAGATTCATCAGGATTTTTAACTCTCAATTGCTTAACAAATGTTGTCTGCCTTCAATTGACTCCAACCTGTGGCTACCCTGCCATAGAGTTTTCTTGGCCAGATTTATTCAGAGGAGGTTTATTATTGCCTTTTTATAATCTGAGAGAATGTGACTTGTGCAGGGTCACTTACAACAAAATAATATCTCCCCCTTATGCATCGTAAATAATGACCTAAATCCTATTGGTACTCCCATGTAGATATTGAATCAAAAGTTTTTACCTATGTGTAGAAAAATACTAGATACATTGATTCATGCATTTAATGATGCATTTGGAGTACATGAATCATGTACTCTATTTAGATTTGATCAACAAAATTTAGACTAGCAGTTATGAGGTGATGAAGACTTGGCATAATGAGGAGTAGACTTTTATGTGGATGGACTGTGGGTTCTCTTCTTGTACGCTGTGTAAATTCCTGGTCTCTAACTTTATATATTTTGTACAAGACTGTGGTCAGTGGAACTCAAATATCTAGTAAAAAACAAAGCAGACCCATCTCACAGGCCTGAACTGTCCACAAGGAGATAGCTAACGTGCCAGTCTTCATGAGCAACCTCGAAGCTTACTCAGTGGTTCTGAACAGCTCTCCTAAAAATAGCTTTTCTGTTATGGAAAAAAAAATCCCCACCCAACACTAAACTATTTCGTTTCTGGGGAAGTGCTGATCTCCTTTCTGCCCAAGCTAAGCAACACATGCTGCTTGTGGCTTGTGGTTCCTTGAGTGACGCAGGAGTCTCTTGAATGATGACCATGACATCACTGCTACAGCACATGTAACTCCTTTCATTCTTTTCCCCAAAATATTAAAAACAGAAAGCCTTATCAGTTTTACCTATCTACTAGTGAAATAAACAGAGTTCCATAGAAAAGTGTTTTCTCCATACAGTGGACCCTCCATATCTGCAGGGGTCCTTTCCAGGACCCCCTGCAAAGGGGGCCAAAATGAATGTTTGTGTCCCATACTATTAAATAATAGTGGGGTGTGTTCAGATGCCTCAGTGCATTTGCATACACATCACTGGCATTTTGAGTGTAGGATGTGACACTCTGCATTCACTTAAATTCACAGATCCACTCTGCGTCCGGCTCTTGAGCGTTGCGTAAATGGGAGTGCGTCGTATGGACCGCCGCTCCCATTTACACGACTCTCAAGGGGCCTTCTCGCAACAGATACTGGGTGCAAAAAAGACACACACACACACACACACACACTGCTCTACATCATCTAATTTCAGAGGTGCAGCGGCAAATTTGACAACCCTCCCCCATTTCCTGTTGAAAACAAGTTGTGTAAGCAGTGTACACCTTGTTTTTAAATTGGAACTATGGCCCTGAATGCATAATTCCACTTTAAAACACATTGTGTGTTCCCTGTGCACCTTGTTTTCCAAGGAAAATCCAGGATTTTGCACTTTTCCCCCACCAGCATTCATTAGTCTGATGGCAAATTTGATAGCTCAACAATGGATAGGGAAGAAGGCTCTGAGGAGTGACTGCACCCCCTCCCCTGAAGTTGCCCACCCCTGCCTTAGATCCTCTTTGGAAGAATGGCTTGACATGATTCACCTCTTGTCCCTGCCTGTCTGAATTCCTAGTGCAGAGAGGATGTGGCATAAGCACTCCCAGCCCAGGCAGTCTTCAAAAGGACACATGATGGCAACTAGTCATACCTGAAAGACTGTGAATTCCTGATGAGCATGGATTTTCCCCCCTTTACCAATAGAAGTATGACTGTCACATCTATCACAGTCATTCATACAAAAGACAAGGGAAAAAGATGTGACAGCTTGACAGGAGTTTCTGTTTCATAGTGTTTCTTTCTCTTTACTACACTTTTCAGAATTGTACTTTATACTCCATGAACCCTTCTGCACCCTTCTGACTTGTTTCACATTGATTCTACCCAATATGTTGTGATATCCAGGCCTCAATAGAGGCCAGAGCTCTTACCATGCTGTAGAAAGACACTGGCTGGTATTCAATACGATTTGTAACCTAAAGTTATGGATCTGTTACTGGCCTGTATTAAGGAATAGCAATAGCAATAGCAATAGCATTTATTTCTATACCGCTTATCAACTGAATGTTATCTAAGCGGTTTACAATGTATTTTGGCTAATTGCCCCCAACAAGCTGGGTACTCATTTTACCGACCTGCGGAAGGATGGAAGGCTGAGTCAACCTTGGAGCCCGGCAGGATCGAACTCACAACCTTGTGGTTGCAGTACTAGCATTTAACCACTGTGCCACCAGGGCTCCTGGTAGACTATTTTGTTTTACTGGAAACCCATGTAGATGCCGCCCCAATCCACCTTGAGAGCCAGCAACTGTATTGGGCTAAAGAGATGCATTCAACTTCCATTCAGTCCTGGTCTCAGCTTCACTTGCAGCCAGGAGGGAGGTGGAAATGTTGTCCCCTTTGTGCCCCAATCAGAAGCTGAACAGACCTCCTGAAGTCTTAAGGTTGACCAGGAGTGGGGTCAGGCAAGAAATTCTTACTTAGCTACAGTATCAGTAACTATTTTTATAGTACAGAACTGCCTCCAGTTGTTGTTGTGTGTCTTCAAGTCGTTTCTGACTTGTGGCGGCTTTAAGGCGAACCTATCATGGGGTATTCTGGGGCTGAGAGTGTGTGATGCACCCAACATCACCCAATGAGTTTCCATTGCTGGGCAGGAAACCAACCCCTGGTCTCCAGGATCATAATCCAGTGCTTAAACCACTACACTACACTGTCTCCAGACTGGACCAAAATTAAAGCCATGGATCCAATTTATGTTACACGCACCCTCATCCTATGTCAATAAGTTTAAGACGTTAAATGAGCTCACTACCTTGAACAGACCCATGTTTAGAAACTAAGCAGAATCAGGCCTTCTTTCCACTGGGAGGCCAGAACAGAAATCTCCAGGTAAGGCTAGGAAAGAAACGTTATTTGTTTGTTTGCTTGCTTGCTTGTTTGTTTACACTCTAGAGCCACTCTGCTAGTCCAATGAACAAATATGTAGATAAACAGGAAAAGAAGGAATAGTTGCACAGTGCCTTTTGATTAGTAGTGCTAGCACCTCTATGCCTGAAAGCATCCTTAATAACAAATCCTCCACACTGCATGGATCCAGACTAAAGGCATTTCCACACTACACTCTTATAGCGTGATTATCCGGCCGGCCCCTCCCGAAACTGCAAACCCCAGGATTCCATAGGAAGTTGAAAGTGGAATAATCGCGCTATAAGAGTGTAGTGTGGAAATGGCCTAAGTTGCACTTGGGTGTCTTTGCAATCAGTGAGATTGGTCATGTCTTAACATAAATCCTTTTCCTTGCAAAGGGAAATGAGTGCAACTTACTTTTCCTAGACTCTGACCTCTATCATCATCATCATCATCATCATCATCATCATCATCATCATGCAGCCCTTTCCCTACCCCTGAAGGTACCCCTCAAGGAGGTTTACCAAACCTAAACCAAGTTAATTTAACAGTACACATCATAGAAAAGTTAAAATATAATTAATTAAAAGCATGCCGATTAACAGCATATACAGACATTACAAGATATTGACAAATCTTCTTTTCCTATGAGAAATCAGTCCTCAAAGATCTTCTTTAAAGAGAAAAAGTTGTCATCTGCCTATGGAAGGATAATGCAGAGTGTGATAGTCCAACCTATCTAGGAAGGGAGTTCCAAAGCCTAGGAGCAGCTACCAAGAAGGCCTTCTCCTATGCTTCCACTGGATGTGTTTATGAGCATGATGGGGCAGAGAGGGAATGCTGTAATATTGTCTGTCCAGAAGGTCTCGAAACACAGACATACTCATATCTGAAGATATGGTCTGCCAGATAGTCTGGTTCTAAGACATGCAGGGCTTTATGGATTGTAACCAGCACTTTGAATTGTGCCCAGAAATGGACTGACAGCCAGCCAGCAAAGCTGCTGCAACAAGGGAGTTATATGTAGCTAGACCCAAGCAACAATGCTGAATGTGGTCTAGATCTACAGTCACAGGGAGGACGGGACTATCAGCAGAACTCAGGAACATTACTTTTTTGGGGGAGAGCTCCTAGAATTCCACTGCTGTCATGGGCATAGCATTGGTCACAGTGGGATTCTGGGAGCTGTATTCCAAAAAAGTAAACTCTTCATGCTCTGGCTGGAAACCTCATTGCACAACTGTGCCACAGTGGTCCTCTGTGCTGCACAGGGAGGCCTCAGGCCCCATTAGGGAGTGAGCAGAGGCTCACTGTAGAGAGTCAGCATGGTGTAGTGGTTAGAGCATTAGACTACAACTCTAGAGACCAGGGTTTGAATCTCCACTTAGGCACTGGATGACTTTGGGCAAGTCACACTCTCTCAGGTCCTTTCTGCACCTTACCTTTTTCTGGTGCTGGGGTGTGGGGATCGCACAAGCAGCCTCCGGTGAGAGGCTTTCGTGTCTGGGGTCCTTCGGCTGCATGAGCTGCCTGCTCACGCGAGAGCCCCACCTCTTCCTTCCACAGCACAGCCTGGGAGTTTCCCAGGCTGTGCTGGGGCAGGAAGCATGACCGGCACAGCTCCAGAGGCTCCACATACCAGGTAAGTGCACGCAGGGCCCGGGAGCAATGTGTGATCGCACACCATTTTCGGCTTCTAGCCGAAAATGAAAAGGTGCGCAATTGGTGCCTGCCGACCCCTGGAGTGTCGTACGATTGTGAGTGCGTTGTGTGGATCACTCCTCACAATTGTACGATGCTCCAGGCCCTCTTTTGCATGGAAAATGCCATGCGAAAAGGACCTCAATCTCAGAAGAAGGCAAAGGCAAAATCCCTTCTGAAGAAATCTTGCCAAGAAAACTCCATGATAGGCTTGCCGCCATAAGTCACCCTAAGTCAGAAATGATTTGACGGCACACAGCAGCAACAACAACAGTGGCTCATTGTTGATCGTTTATACACCACCAAACATGTATCAGTATGTGTTCCACATCTGGACTTCCATTCCCATCAGCTGGATAAGGCCATTGCTCAATGTCTAATAAAAACACTCTGCATGTGTAACACAATTTACACCTGTGTATGTCATTAACAGGATACCAGACCTAGCTGGCCGTGGTGAAAACAGAATGCTGGACTAGATAGGCCTTTGAACTCATCAGGTATGGAACTGTTCACAGAAATCCAGTATAATTTCTCTGACTCTGGCATGCCCTTGAGATTTCCGGAAAGAATGCAAGAATGATAAGAGTATATTTATACAAATGATGGTAAGGACCTGCCCCGGGTGAGCACTAGTTAGATTGAGCCCCTAAACACGCTGAGGCGGGCAGCAAACAGCCTTGACTAGGGCACCAGCCAATAGATGTTATCAAAGCCTATTTGATGCCTGTAATGAAAGCCTAATATCATTTTACAAGGATTTTTAAAGACTAATAAGATTAATCTGTTCCTGATTGTGGTTACAGAATAGCTCTGAAAAGCTTTGCTGTCAAAACCCTTTGTTAGGATTCCTGCTATTATCTCCAGGAGGAACAAAGGAGCTGTACTGTTTTATAATCTCGAATGAAAGAAATTTCTCCCACCCACCCCCACCTCTCTGGCACCAGTTGTGATCTCAATTCAAATGACATCCTTTCAGGGCTCCTTCACTCAAGACAAATTTCTTACGTAGATGTCCATGTAGAATATGGGATGAAAGATCATAAAAGGAACCCCACTGGATCCAAAAAAGCAAAAGAGGGAAAAGAGGCCTTGCATCCTGCTGGTAATTATGGCAACCAGATGGTGTTGGGAAGCCCAGAAACAGGCCCTGAAAGGAGCTGCCTTTTCCTACTGTTTTGTTACCAGCATCGGCTATTCAGAGCCTCTGATCATGGATGGATATATTTAGTTACCAGCATGTTAGACCTGGGACTGCCATTAGACAAGCAAGGCAATTGCCTCAGGTGGCAAAAGCTGGGGGACAGTAGTAGACCTCAGATGTTCTTCTAGACCACTGCAGGTCCTTATGTCTGCATCTGTCTCTCTCTCATTCTCTCTCTGTGAATATAAGAGAGAAAGATTACAGATGACAACATATTACTAGCAGAAAACAGCAAAGACTTCAAACAATTACAGTTGAATGTTAAGCAAAAAGCAGGGTTACCACAATAAAAAAAAATGACCATAGAAGACACTGAGACCATTAAAGTTTTTCTATACCTTGTCTCAGTTGTAAATCAAAATGGCGACTGTAGTCAAGAACAGGATGTAAATCATTGGCTATTCCATCTCACATGTGAGGGTGAATAATTACAGTCATTGGCCCTTTTCGCATGGCATTTGCCATGCGAAAGGGTCCCTCAAGTGTTGTGCAAATGTGAGGAGCGGTCCACATGACACACTCACAATTGCGCGACACTCCAGGGTCTGGCAGGCGCCAGTCGTGCACTTTTTCATTTTCGGCTGTGAGCCGAAAATGGTGCACGATTGCACATCCCTCCGGGGCCCCATGCACACTTGCCATGTGTGTGGAGCTCCAGAGCCATGGGACTTGCGCTTCCTGCCCCAGCACAGCCTGGGAAACTCCCAGGCTCCACTGCGGAAGGAAGAGGTGGGGCTCTCGTGCGAGCAGCCGGCAGCTGTGGAGCTGAAGGAACCGGGACGCAAGAGCCTCTTGGTGGAGGCTACTCACGCGATCCCCGTACCCCAGCTTTGCAAAAAGGTAAGCTGCAGAAAGGGCCATTGTCTCCCTGCTGCGGGAGAAAATTAATATTCCTGTGCAGGATTCTCTTCCAAGTGTTGTGGAGGAATTGTTCTGAGTCGAAGAACACATGGGTTTTTCCCCCATACATACAAAAAACTCTTTTCAGTTCAGGAAACATGTTTTTCTTTGCAAAATAATTCTTCCATAACACTTTGGGCCAAAATTCTTGCTGGTCTGTTATTCTTCCCAATCAGGTTTTCCAACATGGGACTGGATAATTATTAATATTCTTTCCATCCCTAGGCAATAAATCGGAATATGGCTAAAATTTGGAAAGGCAGCTATGAAGAAAGTAGATAAGATCCTCAAGTGTAAAGACCTATAATTGAATTCCAAAATCAGAATCATCTGTGCTGTTGTATTTCCAATTTATATATGTGGTTGTGAAAGCTGAACAGTGAAGAAAGCTGACCCGGGGGGGGGATTAGTGCCGGATGAGAGTTCTGTGGATACTATGAACTGGTAAACAAATAAATACATGCATCCAAGAATAAATCAAGCCTGAACTCTCTGTAGAAGCCCAAATGACTAAATTAGCATACTTTGGACATATCATGAGACAACACAACTCACTGCAAAACAAAGATGAAAATTTTGGCATGGACCATAAACCTTCAGAGGGGTTTTGTTTTTGTTTGAGTAGTTTTTTTGGAATGCTATGGGGCATATTGAAATCAATATAGCTAAGGGCCTCAGTATGTCCAACTCTGGCCCTAAAGGTAATGTGTTCTTAATGTTAAAAATATTTAGGTACTGTGTAATGCAGTTGTTTGACATGACATTTCAGGCAATGCAGAGAGGTGTTAAAGAGAATGATCAGAGAAATGATTCGCTGACACGCTTTCAATTTCTTCACTTGGCAGCTAGCGCATTCTGGCCATGAGAGATGCTCTCTTACATAAATGGGGCAATTTTATCTACAACACTGCAGATGCCCCAGCAGAAATGGCCCCAATGGCACTGAGGAAATGTTTTTATCTGTTTCATGTGAGCTCTGCACATATAGTATATGATTCCCATGCAGAACTATGCAGAGTGACATCCATATGATAGCTTTAATTGTTGCTTCCTCCGGCCTGGTCACCTTTTGATGTTCCGGATTACAACTCCTAGAATTCCAGATTCTTTGGCCATGCTGGCTAGGACTGATAAGATCAAAGTAAAAAAAAACCTCTGGAAGTCCTCAGGTTGGGGAAAGTTGCTGTAAAGGTTCACAAAGCCAGTCTGATGTCTTATGGCATGCAATCATTTTTAAAGAGGTTTACATCTGTGTTTGTGTGTATGAGAGAGAGGAGAAGGAAAGAGCACATATAATGACTTGGGCCCTTTTCGCACAGCATTTGCCATGCGCAAGGGCCTCTGGAGCGTTGTCACCATTGTGAGGAGCGATCCACATGATGCCGTCACAATCGCACGATGCTGCCAGGGCTGGCAGGTGTCGATCACGCACTATTTCATTTTCGGCTTGTAGCCGAAAATGGTGCACCATCGTGCATTGCTCCAGGGCCCCATGCACACTTACTGTGTGTGCGGAGCTCTGGAGCCACGATGCTCACGGTACCTCCCCCAGCACAGCCTGGGAAAAATACCCAGCTGCACTGTGGAAGGAAGAGGAGGAGCCCTCATGCTGCCTGCTCGCCAGCAGGCAGTGGCTGCAGAGGCAAAGCAGCGGGGACACGAGAGGTTCTTGGAAGAGGCTGCTTGTGTCATCCCGCACCCCAGTGCCACGAAAAGGTAAGGTGAGGAAAGGGCCTTGGTCAGGAACTTGCTACAGGCTGCCAAGGTTTTCATCAGGGAAAAAAGTTGGGATATAGATGAGTTAATAACAACTACAAGTAGGAAAACAAACCCCCTCTCCTATGTGTTCCTATGTGATTTGAGATCCTCGGGGAGGCCCTTTTGTGTATCCCAATTCCTTGCAAAGTTAGGTCAGTATGGACACATAACAGGGCTTTCTCTGTAGACATGCCTAAATAGTGGAACTCCCTACCAGGAAAGTTAGCCTGGCTCCATCTTTGTTGAGCTTCTGTCTTGAAGCCAAAACAGTGCTGTTCCACCTGGCCTTTGGTGTTTGAAACTGCTCTGTTTTAATTGTTTGTTTTAAAATTTAGGATTGCTCTTCACTATTTTTACACGCTTTTTTAAAGAGTATTTTAATGCGTTTTTGAAATGTTTTATCGTTTGTACTGTTTTAATTGCTTTTCTTTGTTCATCACCTTGGAAGCCCTTGCAGGCTGGGAGATGATATAGAAATGTCTTAAATAAATAAATGTACAGTTCTTTTGTTCGGGATCACAGCCAACAAGTCACAGGCCTTTCCAAAAACACTCTGATCCATGTCCCCCTTTGGTTTTCCTCATTGCCTTTGAAAATCAGCATTCTGTGACCAGTGAGCTTCCTCAGTCCTCACTTAGGCATTTGAGGACTTCTTCCTCTCTCCTTTTAGATTCCCCTCCAAAGTTTTCCAGCATCTCTAACTCTGAGTTTTCCCCAAGCCTGTTGATATCATCCTTTTACTATACCTTTCACTAACACTACTGCTATTACTATTCTGAAACCAATCATAATGCCATGACTTCTCTCTGAGAAGTCCTGTAAATGGTAATTTTGTGGGGCTATTCAACATGCTGCAGCCTAGATACCCTAAAGGCACCAGATCCTGTCTGATCTTGGAAGCTATGCAGGGTCAGTTTTCGTTAGTGCTTGGATGGGAGACCACCAGTGAATACCAGGTGCCATAGGCTATATTTCAGAGGAAGGAACTGGCAAAACCACCTCTGAGTATTCCTATGAAATTCATGGGGTCACCATTAAGTGGATAGGTGACTTGAAAGTGCGTGTGTACGCGCGCACACATGCACACACAACATGCCATCATAATTGTCTCAGTAGCCCCAGAGATTAATTTATTTCATATGCTTCCACAACAGCAAGAGCAGACACAAAGTCTTATTCATGCATACTGGGGTCAGAGAGAAGCACACAAGGGAGATATTCTCATATTATAGAGCTGTATCTTTATTGTGAAGTGAGAAGGAAAATAATTCTTGTCAGTCTCTACCTCATGAGTTTCACTGGTTATGTACTAAATACACAGCATATGAGTTAGCATCTACATGGTTTAAAACATCTCTCATTTTCTTGCTTCTCATCTATCCCTTCCCCCCATTTTCCATGAGAGAAACTGTCACCAGGAACGAGTCCTTTAAAAGGTAGAATGAATGGAAAAATCCAAGTTTCATGTATGGAAGAGTCTTAAATTAAATGACTGCAAACCGTAGGAATGAACCAATCTAGGTTTGTTTGTTTTGGACTTTAATTTGGTTTTCCTTGGGCTTTCTAATAAACTTTTCATTATGTGCTGCTCTTAAGGGCTCAGACTGCTCTCAGTGTAATTCAGTAGTCTGATTCAGAGAACAGGAAAAACAAACGTCAACTTTCTGGGAAGAGACAAAGGGGTTTGTGAGGTTTTTCAAAATTAATATTATGGCTCCCAGAGGGTCTGCAGGGAAGGTTGAGACCTGTCGAGTTTTCCAAAAAGGGATATTTAGATTCTTCAGGTTATATGTGGGAGGACTGGTATGGGGGGGAGCAGTTGAATATAGCACCAAACTTTGTAAAACAAACAAGCAAACAACCAACCCACTTCCTTCAATATGGCCATTTCTGCACTAGACTGTTATAGTGCTATTATTCCACTCTCAACGTCCTATGGAATCCTGAGGTTTGCAGTTTAGGGAGGGGCCCTAAACTGAGGCCTATAACAGTCTAGTATGGAAATGGCCTATGACAGCCTTGCACAGTTTTCAGTAAAAAGTCATTACTTTGCCTTCACTTATACTTAGTAGCATTATTATTTAACCGGTTTTGATTGTTTGGCAAGGCTGAGATTCCACATGGGGACTGTGTAGCATAAAGCTTGGCCTGTGGAGTTATGCATTAATGGTGTTACACAACCAATTTTGTTGAAGGACAGTGTTGCACAAATGAACCTGGACACCAATTATGCAGCCAAATGCACATCCAAATGTGTATATGTGTCCATGAGCAAAGACCACCCATGCACATGCATGTTAAGTGTATATCTGTGTACAATATCCAGGCACACGTATGTAGAATCACAGAATCATAGAAATGTAGAGTTGAAAGAGACTCCAGGGGCCATCCAGTCCAACCCCCTGCCGTGCAGGAACACCCTCAAAGCACTCCTGACAGATGGCCATCCAGCCTCTGCTTAAAAACCTCCAAGGAAGGAGACTCCACTACACTCCAAGGCAGCATATTTCACTGCCGGACAGCCCTGACTGTCAGGAAGTTCTTCCTGAGGTTCGGGTGGAATCTCCTTTCCTGCAGCTTGAATCCATGTACAATGGTCCCACAAACACAGCACTATTGCCATAACCTTGAAATGAATGCAGATATTCATCATTGGACAAAAATGTCCAACCACTTCCATAGGGAAACACACACATGCATAAGACACCAGCAGGCTTCCGTACAAGATTCTGTACTTCTGCTCCATTCATGGTGCGATCCGTGATTCATTTGAATCATCCATGTCAGTAATGCAGGTAGGATAAAAAAAATATCTACCGGAAAAAATGATGATACCAAATATAATCCCTCCCTCTCTTTCTCCCTACCCTTTGAAACATTTGTGGGGGACAGGATTTAGTAATTTTTTTCCCTAAAAATGTATTAAGTTGAAAATATTCAGCAGAGCTGTAGCTAAATTCAAGGAGGGACACTTCATTGTATGCAGAAAATATCAAGTTCAGTTTCTGGTATCTCCACTCAAAAGGGTCTGGTAATAGGACTCAGAAAGACTTCTGCTTGAGACTCTAGAAAGTGAAACATAGAAAGCAATAAAAACAAATAGTCATATGCTGATATTATAGAGCAGTTTTTCATGTTCCTAGATATAGGAAAATGTGCGCTAGGAAAGGAGATGAATGTGGGAGCCAAAATGATTAAGAGGGTAGAGCAAATCTCTTATGAAGGAAACTTGCAATGATGTTTGAGCTTCTGGGTGTAGGGAAAAAAACAGTAATGGGGGACATAACAGAGGGGTGTAAAAGCAGGCATGAGATAGTAAAAATGGACAGGGAGAAGAGTCATAATCTGCAGCTGCCTGATGAGAGATTCACACAGTACATAGTTATACTATGGGATTCATCTCCACAGCACATAGAGATGGCCTCTAATATTAACTGGCTTTTTAAAAGAGGGGTTAAACAAATTCATGGAGATTAAGGTAGTTCATGGATGAATGGACAATTAGAGCATATCATGACATGCTAGAACTCACTGGAAAATATAATGTTCAGTAAAGTGGAAGGCAAGAGAAAAAGAGGAAGACCATATCACAGGTAGATTGAGTCAATCAAGGAAGCCCTGGCTTACATTTCTTATGTTAATCAGTGGGCTGAAAAGCATTTAATTTGGGCTGTTATCATACCTTTAATTAAGAATGATGTGCTGAATTATGTGTCACTTTAGTTAAAGCCAATGATGTACAATCTGGAGCCCGTTGCTTTTCAAGCAACAACTTACAATATATCTCCCCTCCACCTGTGATTCCCAGCGAACTGGATTGCATAGTTTGATCTATGGCAGATTACTATGAGTACATGGAAATGAATCTTTACCTAAACAAGAGCTGAATCTAGCATAAGTGAGAGAAATCCCATTCTTTTTCATCACTGAAACTGCACAAGCAGTCCAGTGGTGGACTATATGAGAGATAGTTCTGTCTCACAAACAGAAGGTAAGTGATAAACAGTCCAAACCTTCCTGAGATCTCCCAGAGAAATAAAGAACAGATAGTCTGCTTTGTTAAAATGCATGAAACAAGTTTACTTAAAATATTAAAGCTTTCATAATATCTCATAGTGCAAGAGTTTTCAACATATGTTCTTCAGACATGGAGGAAAGAGAACTGTGTACATGCCTTTAAATCGCCTGTTGGCATATGATGACTCCATGAATTTCGTAGGGTTTTCTTAGGCAAGGAATACTCAGTGGTGGTTTTGTCAGTTCCTTCCTCTGAAATATAGTTGACAGCACTTGGTACTCATTGGTGGTCTTCTATCCAAGTACTAGCCAGAGCTGACCCTGCTTAACTTCCAAGATCAGATGGGATCTGGTGCCTTTATGATATTTTGTGTTTTTTCACCCTTTTCTATTAAACAGGTATAAAAAATAACAGAATAATAATAATAATAATAATAATAATAATAATAATAATAATAATAATAATATAATTTATTTCTATCCCATCTCTCCCCATGGATCGAGGCAATACACAAACTTAAAAATGAAGAGCAAGGCAATACATATGAAAGAACAAACACAATGTAACAAAAGTACAACTAACTAACTAAACTACAATGAACTAAAGGAAAACATGGGTATCCAGTTTGTTGTTTGATATTTTGTTTGATATTTTCTGGGCCTTCAAGTCATTTCCAACTTATGGCAACCCTAAGGTGAATCTATCATAGAGTTTTCTGGGGTTGAGAATGGGTGACATGCCCAAGGTCACCCAGTGGGTTTCCATGACCAAGCAGAGAATCAAAGCCTCATCTCAAGGGTCATAATTCAATTCTCAACCCACATGCTGGCTCTCTTGGACAAACTCAGATTAATGGGTGCAGGAAGAGCAATATGGCTAAGGCTATGGCCCCTTTCGCACCTTACCTTCATCGTGGCAGTGGGGAGCGACACTCACGCGAGCCGCTCATGACAGCCCTTCTGCCTCCCGCATCGGCTTCCTGGTAGTGCGACCATCGCACTAGCGCCCCGCCCCTTCCTTCTGCAGCACAGTCTGGGAGCTGTAGGCTGCGCTGGGGGAAGGAAGCGCAACTGGCCCAGCTTGCCGAAGCACCGCACGCAGGTAAATGCACGAGGGCGCCACGAGCATTGCGCACGCACGCAGTATTTTCGGCTTACAGCTGAAAATAAGAAAATGCACACGCGCCCCGCTTTAGCCTCGTGAGCGTTGCGCGAGTGGGAGTGTGTCATACGGAGTGACACTCCCACTCACGCGATGCTCAAGGGGCGCTCGCGCTAAAAAAAAGCATGCGAAAACGGCCACTGAAACAGGAAATGACATAAATGCCTATGTCTGTGCGTAAACTTCAGAGAGACAGTTACTGAAATCTGTAGTGGATTTGATATTAACTCAGGTGCTACAGGATTCCTTCATATCTTTTTATGCTAAAATAGACAAACACAGCTATGTCTTTGATTATTAGCCACTACTGCATATGGGCATGCTAAGGCTGCTATCTGTAACAACACTGGATTTAGGCCATTTTCATAAGTTGGGTGTCAGCTTTTAGAACCCAAAATTTCATCTGTCATTCAGTGAACAGATCTTTACTGGATAAACAGAATGTTCTGGGCTATAAACGGAGGGATGTACACTTTGGCATAGAATCACTCAAGCAAGAGACTATTTCATGCTAATAGGTAAATAATAGGTAATAGGTCTGTGACACAGAGATTGGAAGAAGGATTTTATGGACATTTTTTGTGAAGGAACATTCATGCATTTAGAATTTGGAAACAGTTTAGCTGCACAAAGTTGGTGGTGAAGTAGGAGGAAGTTGTATCAAAGAAAGCCCGGTAATTTGGTGGTAAACCTCAGTGAGAGGAAGTAAAGGGGTTGAAATGACTCAGATTGTAGCCATATGCAAAGGAGACAGGCTAGCTCAAAACCAGATTGGCTCCACAGAAGAAGAGAAGCTTGTGTTTTGTGGCTGCATTTTACCCAGATCACACACTCACCCTGAGGACATACTTATAATCTCCACCATTTTAACACGCTAAAGTTAAAAACAATTCAACCTTGCTGGTTAGGTAGATTTGTACCAGCTGGTCTTGGGAAAAATCTAACCTCAAAACATCATACATCCAGGCAAGTGGGTAGAATGCAGAACTGCCTGGGAAAGTTACCTTTTTTGGACCATAGAGTCCCTAACCAGCATGGCCAAAATGACAGAAAAATGTGAAAACTGTATGATGAGCATCCAGTTCAATTTGATCCAGTGAATTTTAAAACTTGGCCTTCAGTTCAGTTTTGTCAAAATAAGAGGAAAGAGTGCACTCTCAAAAAGCAAATCTCTTCTTTTGTTTCCCTCCCCATCCCACATGCCTGGTTATTTTTTTCTCACACCTCACTGTAGCATTTTGCTAAATGCCTACATTACAACAACTGAAAGCACTTTTCAAAATGGCAAATTTCCACAATAATTGCTCCGTAGCTTAGTACTGGGAATAACAGGCATTGTTATAGCAGTGCCACAGACTGAAGTGTGGGACAGAAATCTCATAATTATGGCTAGCCTCCCCCTACCCTGCTTTTCCCCAATGGTGGCTGTCTATTTGAATTTTAATACCAACATAAAATGAAATGAATGACTCTGTGGGTTCCAGTTTCACCTATTCATAAAGCATAGGGGAACAAAACTGGGAAAAAACTAATAATGGACATTCAAAGGAATTATGGGTAAATAGCCTTCAATTTGTTATACTCCAGTATTTAGTAGGAAGCACATATCTTGAGCCGCCAAGAAAAAGAACTTCTCTCCTGATTTAAGTAAATGGTTTTCTTTTATGAGCATCTTTTTAAAAAGCCTGCCTGTTTTTCCTGCTTCCTCCATTCCAACCCCTTTGTTGCCTGTTTTGTTCTTAAAACCAACAAAAGGTTTTGTAGCATCTTAAAGACAAACATTTTAATATGACATAAACATTTTGTACAACAGAGCTCATCAGAGGCATCTGATCAAGGGGGCTCTAGTCCATGAAAACTGCGTCATAGTAAAAACTATCAAGTGTCTTTCCCTCTGCACAGTTATAGGGCTTTGAAACCTGTCCTGAACTAAAATCAGCAAGTGTCCACTGCAGCAGCTTGGGAGTGGCTGAGTGGACAGCCCAGGCCCTTTTCGCATGGCATTTCTGATGCGAAAGGGCCCCTTGGGCATCGTGCAAATGTGAGGAGCGGTCCACATGACACAGGCCCTTTTCGCATGCAGTTTCTTTTGCGCGAGGGCCCCTTGAGTGTTGCGTAAATGGGAGCGTTGGTCCATACGACGCACTCCCATTCATGAGACACTCACAAGCCTAAAGCGGGCTGCACGAGCATTTTTTTATTTTCGGCTGCAAGCCGAAAATACTGCGTGGTTGTGCAATGCTCGCAGGGCCCTTGTGCACTTACCTGCGTGCGGTGGGTTGAACGAGCCAGGCTGGTCGTGCTTCCTCACCCAGCACAGCCTACAGCTCCCAGACTGTGCTGCAGAAGGAAGGGGCGGGGCGTTTGGGTGACGGTCGCGCCACCAGGAAGCCAGCTGCAGGAGAACAGAGAAGCGAAGCAAGTGCCTCACGCAAGAGGCTGCTTGTGCGAATGGCACCCCCCACATCTGCGAGCAGGTAATGTGCGAAAATGTGCACTCACATTTGCGTGACGCTTCAGGGCCTGACATGGACTGCGCACACATTTTTTCATTTTTGGCTTGAAGCTGAACATGCTGCATGGTCGCATATCGCTCCGGGGCCCTGCATGCACTTACTTTGTGTGTGTAGCCTCGGGAGCCGGTCCGGTCACGCTTCCTGTCCAGTGCAGCCTGGGAAGGTCCCAGACTGTACTGTGAAAGGAAGAGGCGGGGCTCTCATGCGAGCAGGAAGCTCATGCGGAGCCAAAGGACCCCAGATGAGAGAGCCTCTCTCTGGATGCTGCTCGCGTGAGCACTGCACCTCAGCGCCGAAAATGGGTGAGTTGCGGAAAGGGTATAGGTTGGTCATGGGATATCTGAGCAAGATGCAGGGAGAAGCCTGAGGGTGGTCTTTAGCCAGTCCAAAAGTTGTATAAGAAGTCCAAGTACATGAGCCAGCAAAGAATAAGCCGAATAGCCCAGAATGTAGTTGAACACAAGAAAGTACTCCTAGGTAACCAGATAAGATGGTTGTCAACACTAAGGCTGGGAAGTAACTGCCATGATATTTATGACCAGCTCTTTCAAAGCCATGGGTGTCTCATTAATGCTAATGAGGTCAGCATTTGTTACTTAACTGGGGCCAGGTTTGATATTTTTCCCTCTGAACAAAGGATGGGGGGAGTCATGTTGTTTTTAGCATCTGCAGTCTCTGCCATGTCCCACTAGAGAACAAGGAGCAAGTTGTGGCAATACCACTTTAATGTGGCCATGGCTACTTCCCAGGGAATCCTGGGGTGTGTAGTTTGGTGAGACACTAGAGAGACAACATATTGTAGTAGTCTGAGGCCAGTTCTGCACTGCATTGTTCATAGTGCTATTACTCCCCTTTCAACATCCTTTGGAATTCTGGGGTTTGTTTTTTGCTGAGGCCAAAGAGCTCTCTGGCTGAGAATTCAAAAGGCCCCTCCCTAAACTGCAAACCCCAGGATTCCATAGGATGTTCAAAATGGAATAATAGCACTATAACAGTATAGTGCAGAAATGGCCTGAGTTTTGTAACTAGGCTCTGGGAGACTAGGGTTTGAATGTGTGCTCAGCTGTGGAAACCCCGTGGGTGACCCTGGACAAGGCACAATCTCTCAGTCTTAGAGGAGGGCAACAACAGATATCCTCTAAATAAATTTTGCCAAGAAAAGCAGTCAGGGTCAACTTGGAAGCATGTAACAACAACAACAGAGCTGTCTGTCACCAAATTTTAAATATAGTACCTCAAAAAACTGCAAATCACAAGAGACAAAGATACACCGGGATTCTATAACCTCTAACGTTTCATGGTTGAACATCTGTGACCAAGTAACATCAGAGTGTGGTCAAGATTGCTAAGGTTATTAAAGGAGAACACACATGCTAGGAGAGGATGCAGCAGTTTGCTTTTGCCTGAGCATCCTGGGAAAGGAAAGATCCTGACTCTCCTTTCCTCTTCCTTCTGCTGACAACTACTTTTCTACTGTGAACTCCATCTGTGACAACTGAAGTTAGCTGAGGACAAAAACGGAAAGTGAGAGGAAGAGACAGAAACTGGGACATTTTTGAAAAGCAGCTGAAAAACAGGAGTGCTAGAAGATAAGTTGGGATCGCTTTTGCTAGATCAGGAGAGTCAGAGGGTTTGGGATTCAAAGTGAGACTTTTAAGAGGTAGGCACAAAAAAGCCTATCTGCCTGGATGAATCTGCCAATTTCAGTTTCTCTCATATTCAGGGTTGCTTTAATCTCAAATTCTTTCCATCTTACAAATGAAAAAAATTTCACAGTTTTGGAAACCAAACCAAACTCTCACCCATCTCTATCCACAGTATACTTGCCCTTTTGGGGGTATTGCTGCTGTCATTAAATTAACTGTTTCTCCTAATAGCTTACAAGCTATTTCATAGATTAGGTGGGCTGTGGATAAATCTGCAGTTCAAACTGTGTGGTGTGTTTTCTTCAGCTTCCTGCCAGCTCGTCCCACGATGTTCCCTTGGCTAAGTCTTTCGGTCTACTTGGCATCTTCCCATGCCCAGCTTCTTCAGCAACAATCATTACAGATACCTTGTGCAAATATGTTAAGAACAAGAAAGGGAACTGGGAAAGAAAGAATTTTATGTTGCCTGCAAAATACAAATAAAGGGAGGAATTGCTAATACAGTTATCCCAAGAGCTTGTCCTCGTTTGACAGTAGCTTAAAGAACTCCAGTTTGGAAAATTGTTCCATAAAGGCTTTTTTGCAACAGCAACAGCTGAAACCAAGTGTCTATGCATGTGCGTGGTAGGCTGAGTGGATTTTTGTTTGCCAAACTGCACAGAAAAGAGAACAGAAAGAACTGGGGCACCCCTATTAGGAAACTTCCTTCTGTTAGAGATCTAGCTGTTGTGCCTTTTAGGCATGAATTTAAAATTTATCTATTTGTATAAACTTTGAGGGAAGAAGCAAGTGTTTGATTTGTCTTCTGCTATTGTTTGCATTGCCTTTACTATATTTTCATAGACACTGGAATTTTATTACAGGTATATCTCAGGTAACGAAGCAGGTGTTTCCCAGACATAACAGAAATGTAGTATGAGAGGTAAAAAATAATATGGAAAGAACAGGAACAATAGGTTCCTTACACCACAAAAAATGAAGAGCAGTTTGAACTTTTAATTCAAAACTAACAGTATGCACATGTGAAACAAAACAACCAGCTTAGGTAGGCTTTGTGTACTTAACATTTGGAACCTTCTGCAGACCACTTGAAAGCATCTTCTAAATTGCATCTAGGGAAGACTTTTTCTTTCACCAGCCACCACTCTTCTTATGATTTCCATTTTGGTCGCAAGACGCATAGATCTCTCCCTTTTTTATAAAAATATATGCTGAGGATAGATGGTGAGGCAGGCTTATTCACTTTCCCTCCTTTCTATCTATTTTGCTGTTTGCTCATGCTGAGTAAGGGATTCTAAGCCAGCTGCTGTCACTTTGCCTGTTGTAGGCAGGCACAGACAACTAGATTAGGGTGGCTGAGAAGTATCCCGTTCTTCTCCCATTCAAAAGATTCTTGCAAACGTGGGGCTGCAACCCCATCACTGAGTGCCTGTGTTTCTTCAGTCTTTCACCACCCTCCCAGTGTGAGTGCTGATTAACAAAAAACTGACAGAGGATGAGGAGGAAAAGAGGAGGGGTTGGATGGGCAGGAAAAGAATTTGTAAAAAGGAGGTTTTGTCCAGGGCTTTGTTAACTGAGGTATCATGTATTTTAAAAATTTGTCATTTTTGATTCTAGATATTTATAATTTGTGATTTTACTTCTGTCTTTCATGTAGATTGGTTAGCCACTCTATGAGGCAGGGTAGGGTATCATGAATGAATGGAAAGCAAGAAATTCTGCTTTGGTTAGACCTCACTTGGAATACTGTGTCCAGTTCTGGGCACACAGTTCAAGAAGGATATTGACAAGCTGGAATATGTCCAGAGGAGGGCGACCAAAATGGTGAAGGGTCTGGAAACCATGCCGTGTGAGGAGAGGCTTAGGTAGCTGGGTATGTTTAGCTTGACAACAAGAAAGTTAAGAGGAGACATGATAGCCATGTTTAAATATTTGAAGGGATGTCATGTTGAAGATGGAGCAAACTTATTTTCTGCTGCTTCAGAAACCAGAGTAAGGAGCAATGGATTCAAAATGCAGGAAAAGAGATTTCATCTAAACATCAGGAAGAACGTCCTGACAGTCAGAGCTGTTCAAGAGTGGAATATGCTGCCTTGGAGTGTGGTGGAGTCACCTTCTTTGGAGGTTTTGAAGCAGAGGCTGGATGGCCATTTGCTGGGGGTGCTTTGAGTGTTTGTTCCTGCATGTCAGGGGGCTGGACGCAATGGCCATTGTGGTCTCTTCCAACTCTGTGTTTCTATGATTCTATGAAATCCTGCTGTCACAGGGATCTTCAACACTGTAGATTACTCCCAATGAGCAATAAATATGAGAGCAGCAGTATTATCCGGAAAATATTAACATCCCCATGACTCTTCCTGATTACCCTGCAGTCCCAATCCACAAAAACAGGGAATCATTACTCATCAGCTCTGCCAAACAGTACTCACAGTCCCTTGGTAAATCCAGTGTTTCTGAGTGGGCTACCTATGCATATGTTTTCCTCTTGCCCTATGATCTGTCATTGCCCACTACCTTTGTCTGTCTTTAGGCATTGCTGGGGTGTCGCCATGCAGCTTTCAATTAGCAGTTGTTTTATTTGTTTTCAGGGAATGCGAAGCTGGCAAAATAAATGTCAGTCAATGGCACAGCTTCCTGCCTCTATTCTGAGCTTGTGCACCACAAAACCAGCAAGGGTCTGGAGCTGGTAAAGTACAAATAAATGTTCTTCTAACCCCCAGCAACTGGTACAGGTGGGTGGATAGTGTTTAGCAGAGCATCAGACCTCCCATGCAAAAAATTAGAAAATTGCTTTGACTGCATAGATCACCTCACAGCGGGGGTAGTGTCCACTAAGCCATTTTTCACAGTAGCAGTCAGCTGTATTGGGAAGAAAAAGCCATATATCCCAGGTTTTATTTATTCATATATGAATAATTCAGATCTGTATACACCATGCCTTTGCATCTTTGCAAGCAAAAGCAAAGAAGGAGAGGGAGCAAGTAAGAATCATTTCTTCCTCCCCAGTCCAAGGAAACAGTTGGCTTACCTTGATAGTTTAGTCTAAGAAATTCAAATATATGGAAAGGAGACTGCCTTGGAATATAATGTACATTGCTTAGAATTCTATGGAAAAAGAGAGAGGCATGCAGTCCTTAAATATTTTTCTTATCATGGAGTAAAGCATATTTTTAAAGGTAACACACTCATTCCTTCAGAATCATTGTATGTCAAACAAGCTTAGAATGGAACATAAAATATACTATTGTGTAATCACGTATACAACTTTGGTTCTGATATCTTAACTTTGAAAGGAAATGTGTCATCCTACTGAAAATGGGTGAGGGCTTCAGTCTAGTCTTTAAACATAACTTGAAACATAGGCCATTTCCACACTACATTGTTACAGTGATATTATTCCACTTTCAACATCCTATGGAATTCTGGGGTTTGTGGTTTAGGGAGGGACATTTAGAATTCACAGCCAGAGAGCTCTTTGGCCTCAGTAAACTACAAACCCCAGAATTCCACAGGATGTTGAAAGTGGAAAAACAACAACACGATAACAGTATAGTGTGGAGATAGTGTCAGAATTGTACTCTGAATATGTCTGCCACATTCCATCTCAATGTTAAAGTTGCCAGTGTTGTTTTATTACACATTAACATGAGTAAGGCAGCCTTTCCCAACAACTTACTCCACTCCAGATGTGTTGGATGGACACTCCCATTATTTCCAACCCATTTGGAGAAGTCATGCTGTCAGGCAATGATGTGCACTGCAGTCCAGCACATGTAAAGTCTCCAGACTAGGGAAGGTTGTGGTAAGCTTTCATTGAAAACCATGGGCCCAGAGCCATGTACCAAGCGAGGGAGAAGCAATCAAAAATGGCAGCAGAAGCAATATTCATAGTCCATGAAGTCACTCAAAGCAGAAAAATAACAAAGAAAACCAAACTATTTGCTTATGTTAGAAGCACTTCCTTTGCATTTGCTTTATTGTAAAGTGCTTTGAAAAATCAAGGATTTTGAAAGAAAACATTGCTAAAGCTGTGATCCTAACATACTTACTAGGAATTAAGCCTCACAGGATAACCTCATGTGTACATCAGTGTGGAAACTATGCAGATTATGTGCCACAAGTGGTACTCAGGAGGTGAGGGGGGACATTCCCCAGAACCTTCCCTTTAAAGCCCATAAATCTCCCAGATTTCTAATTGAAAAAGCATTCTTTCATCCAAAAATGTGCACATGCCACCCCTAAAAGCCTTGGTAGGATCAGTTTTGGGACACTGCCTCCCGCCAAGTTCTACAAACTCACTGGCAAACTCAGAACTTACAATAGGAAGTGGCTTGTGTTTACAATATTCAGTAGATGCCGTAGCTCAAAATAAAATGTGGTCTGATTTTTTTAAAAAAATTTTTTGAAGGGGGGAACCCTGTGGCTGCCCATCCCTCGGAAAACATTATAGTAAATCAGGCAGTCAATCAGTAAGTTAATATAAGCAACCCAATTAATGAGTTCAGGTACTGTGCCTGCTGCAGTCAAGAGAGAGTCACCCTAAGGTACACAAAACCAGACCAGGATTTCAGCTTGCTCTGGTTCACTTGCTCACTCATGTAAAGCCCAGAAAGTTTAGGTGGCCAGTTTCCAGGTACTGTATCTTCCAACGCTTCACAGATGAAAACCAGGACACGTGTGACCAATCAACAACAGAGTGTGGTCAAGATGGCAGAAGTTATTAATGAGAAAGAACAGATAATCTAGGAGAGGCTGCAGGTGTTTGCTTTTGCCTGAACCTAGTGGGAAGGGCAAGATTCTGCCCCTTCCTCTCCGCTCTCTAGGTTAATTGATTGCAAACTACTTCTACATTTTGAAGTCAGTTTGCACCAGGTGAAGTAAGGTAAGGACAGAAGTGGGAAAGTGGGAGGAGAAGAGAGAAACCGGGACATTTTTAGAGCAACTGAAAAAGTACACAGAGAATGAATTGGGGCTGTCCCTGACAAATCAGGACAGTTGAAAGGTATGAGGTATTCAGATAAGTCTGCCATCTTTACTTCTCCCTTTCTTTTTTTCAAAGAGGGGTTTGTGTATGTGAGTTCACTCATTTTTGCTGTTGTTGAGAAGAGGACTTCTACAAGTAATGCAGGTTCAGGGGGAGAGAGTGAACAAATGTTAAGAACACTTACCTTGTCTTTTTTCTCTAGTGGCACATGGCTTTTCAAAATGCAAGTTGACCAGCTGTGATATAAAGTAAAAGGACCTATCTGATATGAAAAAAAGTCAGTAATGACAAATGAAGCCAAGTCAGCCCCAAACAGAAGACATATAAGTGATATATAGATAATTTAATGGGCAACTTGAAGGCGCGCACACACACACACACACACGGAGGAGAGGAACACATAAACCCACAGGACAATGCTGTTTATAGACAATACAAGCATATAAATTCCCTTGTGTATCTTTTCGAATACAGATATTCACAGAGTGCATAATTACAAAAGAGTCTGATACTGCAAAAATGCAAATAAGCTGAGTGAACAACCAGAATGATATGCAGAGAATGCCACATTGTCAACTATTACAAGATGTACATACACAACAGACTGACATTCCAAAAAATGTAAAGAGACAACCCAAAACGCAAGAGTGTATGAGGAGAAAAAATACTGGAACCACAATTCATCTCTTTCTGAATAGTTTTGTTGTTGGAAGGCAATAGAAGAAGGCAATAGAAAAGCCCTCTGAACAAATCTTGCCAAGAAAATCCTGTGGTAGGTTCATCCTTGTTGTTGTGTGCCTTCAAGTCATTTCCAACTTGTAGCAACCCCAAGGTGAACTTATCACAGAGTTTTCTGGGGGAAGAGACTATGTGAAGCACCCAAGGTTTGCCAGTAGGTTTCCACAGCCAAGCAGGGAATCGAACCCTGGCCTCCAGGGTCATAGTCCAATACTCAAAACCACTATAGCACAGTGGCCTCCTGGGTTTGCCTCAGTGGCACCATAACTCAGAAACTACTTGAAGGCACCCAACAACAACAATTTCCCATTACATATTTTAAAATCTCTATTCTTCTTTTTTCTGTTGATTGTGAGACCCTTCACTCCTCTGTTGTGAAGCTATGATATACAAGAGGAATAGAGATCATGTGGCCTTCCAGATGTTGAACTGAAACTCCCAGCTTTCTAACCGTTGGCTCTGCTGGTTAGGGCTGCTGGGACTTACAGTCCAAGAACACCTAGAGGACTGCATGAGAGGGAGCTGAAGGCCAAGTTCCTTAGTCAAAATGGGAGGGTTCATGCCAAAATGTTAGGGATGAAGAACTCCACTCCCCAGTCTTCAAGCTGCTCCAGAAAGCTGTTGGCTTCACCATGCCTTTTGTTGTATCCAATGCCAGATTAACCATTACACTGGATGCAGTACCACTCAGTTCTGCTAGAACTGAGGACCCTGTGATTCTATGTGATTTGTGGATAGTTTGCTTGATCAGCATCCTTCTTGCTTGATTGCATCGCAGATGTACAGAGCTTAAATGGCAATAAAAGTGTATGAATGAAAACTGCCCATAATGGCCTCTGAATTTCCCTCTAGGCTTTTATATTCCTCTTAATTACCTGCCTGTGTCCTAGAAGAACTGTGCCGCAGCAGCCTTTTTACCTTCTTTGAATGTGCTTGAGTTGCATGGTTTTATTAAAGGAATTACTTCCAGAATATAACCCTCAAGTCTGGATTTTGGGGCCATACAGTTCACTGCACAATGGGAAAAATAACCTCCCTGACTGCTGCTAGACACAGGGCAGGAAGAAAGAGCCAAATATGAAAGAAGGAAAGAAGATGAGCAAGCAGAAAGAAGGAAAGCAGAAGGGGGAATGGCAGCAGAGAATAAACCTAAATCCTATTGTGACAAATGCCTTCTGGTCAGTCTTTTCCCATAATGAAGGCTTCCACAACTTCATGCTGTCCTGATGTGTTGAAGTGAAACTCTCATAATCCCCAGCCAACAAAACCAATGGATCTGCAATTCAGCACTGGAGTCCCAGCACAGTATATTGTTGTGCAGTGTGCAATGGACAGTTTGACTGGGCCTTGGGAGATCAAGGTTTCTAGTCCTCCCTTAGCTATAATATTCATTCCGGTGAGTTACTCTCTGTCAGAAGATCTACTGGAGGCAGCTTATGGGTACGCCATGCTGTTGCGCCCTTGTGCCATTTGGAGCAGGCAGGGATGGAGTGCTGGAGTACCAGCTTTGCAACCCATGATGCCTTCTCATGCCCAAGCTGTGGCAGCAGCAATGCAAAGCATGGTGTGTATGTGCACACCATGCAAGATCCTGCCTTCACACATACAAGATCCTACCTTCAAGTTGTCTGTTGACTCACAGGAAACCTGAGTATTTCATAGAGTTTTCTTAGGCAAGGAATAATGAAAGGTGTTTACCCACTGCCATCCTCTGAAATACAGCCAACAGCACCTGGTATTCTTTGGAGGTTCCTCGCCATTAAAGTACTTACTAGTCCTGACTCTGCTTCACTTTCAAGACAGGATCTGATGCCTTCAGAGTTTAGGAACAGGGCACAGACACCACCCCCATTTGCTGGCAGTTAGCTTTCCACAGATCCTAGCAGCAGGGCCTGAATTTTTTTCCCCAGAAGCATTATACGTGCTATGGGTAAAGCTGCATATGTTGGGAGTCCTACCAGCAATGGATTGCAGTTGCTTGTGTTTATTTTACCATCTGCTCAACTCCCCAAAATTGTCCCTGGCATCCAGTTCCGGGCTGTCACAGTACCTGGTTAACCAGGTTTTTATGCAAATTCTGTGTGCATTTACCTACATGCCTCCCATGCTGGTTTCCTCTATCAGTTGGCCTAGAAACTGTTCTGGCTCTCTACCAGCCCCCTTGCCTGGACCAATTCTATGTCATTGCAGAGGAAACAATCCCAGTTGGTGGCATTGAGGAAGAGATTTCTGTTGTGCATTACTTTCCAGGGCATCTAATATTCCTCCCAGATGTTTCATAAATACATCCATGCTTTCCAGAAGCCCTCTGGATGCACTTCACTCACTTCCAGCCTCAAAGAGCACACAGCGTGTTCAAAGGCTAAGCAAACCATAACTTCAAGAACAGATATGCTCACTGCAGGCCAACCATCATGATCACTGTGGGAAAGGCAGCCCGCTTCATGCTTTCTTTTGAAGATTGGGATCCAAGAAGATATAACATAAACACAGGGAAAAGTAGACCTTTCATCAGAAGAGTGAAATTACATGAGCTAGGAAATCTTAAGCATTAAGTTAGCAAGAAGGACCTTTAGGCTGCGGTTCCATCTGCAACTCAAATGAGCATCTTCCTCTTAGAAGTCTGTAGTTGAGCAGAAAAGCACATGCATAAGGCAGGGTTTCTAAAAGCAGGTATTCCAGTTGCACAAATCCCAAAACATCAAAAAGAGAAAAAGAAACAAAAAGCCAAATAAATATAAAGCATGCTTTGGTCTTTGTGTACACTCTGTATCTGCAGCAGTTTCTCTGTAGGATTCAGTCATTCCTTCTGACTATACAGCAATAGTTCATTTATAATTCTGCCTTATTTCATTAACTAACGGGACAATACAGTGGCTCATGCACCAATGTAAATCCCAGCTTAGTGACACATCAATGCAAGAGCCATTTCTGCTGCTTCTTTAAATTTGCACTGCCAAAATGGATGCTTCTCCAAAACTGGGCTTCTCCTGTTTTCACCAAACTAGCCTGGTGAATGCTGTCATTTAGGTGCTTAATAAACACTTAATGTGACTACGTTCCCTTCAGTTTTTCTGATGGCACATTATCCATGTTGGATATTTATACATTATGTTAATAACTTAAGTCCACCTCATGCCTGTATATGTCGGTTTCCCCCTTATCACTGTGGAGGCTGGTGTTTTCTTCCACCCACCTCAGGACCTAAAGCCCTACCCTGATTCATCATTTAGCCACTGCAGCCCACTCCCAAAGCTTTTCAGTGGCTGCTGGAGAGTTGAGTGGTGGTCAGAGAGGTGTCTGGCTATGTCCCCATTGCCAGACATAGAACAATGATATCACCTGCTGAGTATTCTGGAGGACCCCAATGGATATCAGTGGATGATATTATCAGTTGGCATCTGGCGACAGGGATGTAGACAGATGTTTTCCCGATGCCCTCACTCTCTGACATCCACTGACTTGCCATAGTGAGTGCGGCTGTGCAATTTAATGGTGAGTCGAGAGGGGTTGAGAGAAGCATATTTCTGCCTGCAGAAGTATTATGCCACTCTGTGCCAAACAGAATCTCAGCTTTGTGTCCAACTGAAAGCTAAGAGACAACTTGGCAAAATATTCAAATTTCTCTCTCTGGCATCTTCAGATGGAGCTGGAAAATTTCCAATAACATCAGAGAGGCATTGTCAATCAGTGTAGACCAGAGGGGGAGAACCTGTGTCCCTACATAGGTTAATGAACTTCTACTTCCTTTATAAAAAGAGGGGAAGAAAAAGAAGTCATGGGCCATCTTTAAGACTTATCCATTTTTTCTGAGCATAAGCTTTCGTGCAGTACAATCTACTTCTCTGGCTGCATCTTCATGCCTGAGAAAAAGAGGGCTGTAGCCCATGAAATTTTATGCTGCAATGAATGAGTTAGTCTTAAAGATACTATTTTTTCTTTTCCCCTTTTTAAATACTGAGGCAGACAATGGCCATTTCTGCACTAGATTGTTATAGTGCTATTATTCTACTTTCAATATCCTATGGAATCCTGGGGTTTGCAATTTAGGGAGGGGCATTTAGAATTCTCAGCCAGAGAGCTCTTTGGCCTCAGTAAACTACAAACCCCAGAATTCCACAGGATGTCGAAAGTGGAATAGTAGCACTATAACAGTCTAGTGCAGAAATGGCCAAACATAGACATCCCTTTGAAAACAATCATTTCCATTATGTCTCACCAATGGTTAGGCAGTGATGTATTTAAGTCTTTTACTCCAAGTCTCAAGTCAAATCTCAAGCCTCTACCTTCAAGTCTCAAGTCAAATCTCAAGTCCTTGAAGATACTTTCAAGTCAAGTCTCATGTCTGGAAGCCAACCTTATACTGCAACCAAAATTCCAGAATTACTGGGTAGAGTAGAAATAAATTCAATTTTAACAATTTAAGCAGAGTCAGCTCTCCACATTTGCAATTTTGCCATCTGCAGCTTTGGAAGTGGGGAATAGGATCCTATCTTACTTCCCATTACTGAGGATTCAAAAGATTTAGAAGGAAGGATCCTTCCTCCTCAAGCCTGTTGCCTAACACATTTGCTGTTTCCCTCTGAGATATGCACCCCTGCACTCTAGGGGCAAGTCTTGTCTTTTGCTCTTAGGAAATGTTTTAGAAGGCTCCTCCGATATGCAGTGGGGACAGACTGCTGAGCAGACCTCAAGTCAATTGCCTAACCTGTTTGCTGTTCCCCTCTGAGAAATGCACCCACAATTTGGGCTTGAGAGAGATTGTCATGTGACTAGTGGGCAAAACGAAATGGAGGTGTTGTTCAAAGTCGTAAGGTTTCTGGATGAGTGTGTTATGTTACTGAACCCAAGGGCATCAAGTCAGTAATTAAAAATATACAAATCTCGAGTCGAGTCAGTGCACTGTTTTATGGCCGAGTCAAGTCCAAGTCGAGTCACTGAAGCAACTTAAGCCCAACTTGAGTCCGAGTCTATCAACTCGAGTCTACATCACTGTGGTTAGGCTGGCTAAGCTTGACAGGAAATGGAGTTCATCACCACAAGCAGGACTATACGTTCCCCCAGACCTGGAATATGTTTTACTGAGCTAAATGGACCCATGGTCTGAATCAGGATAAGGGAGCTTCCTGTGCTGTGGATGGAAAATGCATTTCACTAGAAGTTCCTTGGATTCAGAAGAATGTAAGAATGCTTAGGATCCCAGCTGTCAGGTATTTTCCTACTAACACAGGCCTGAGAAATGTATGGCCCTGCAGACGTTGTTGAACTGTGACTTCCATCAGCCCTGACAACCATAGTTAATGGCAAAGAATGCTAGGAGCTGCCACTCAGCAATGTCTGAAAACCCATACTTTCCCCATTGCCATGTGAAAATATGCTCACATTTTGTTCGGGTGGCAAGAACATCAAGTTAAACACAAATGGGGGTACCCCTGCCAACATTAAGTAGGAAGAAAATGCTTACAGGGGCTTTTGGTCTTTAACTCCATACTGTCTCATCTTATGCCAATCACACCCACTTAATTCTACCACATATACCAGTCTGTGTTTAAAGGGCAATCTTATTCCTTATCCACGCATGAGAGTATATTTAGGCCAAAAACAGACATGATGACAAGGCAAAATCCTCTGATTATGCTTATGTCATTGTTGTGGTTATTGTTATCATTGAGCCTTTTTCCCAGTCCAGGATTCAATGTGGTTTATCAAAATCAAAAGAGATACAGCTAAACGTTTGATATGACACAGATGTTAAACAGAAGCTATCAATACTATTAAAAGCATCTAAAAGCTTAGCCAATAGAATGAAGAACAAATAGCACAGTCTGCAAAATGGGGGTGTAGGATATGGTAACAGCCTGCTGAAACAGAAATATCCTCGCTTGTCTATGAAAGGATAGCAAGGAAGGCACAGTCTAATCCCTCTAGAAAGGGAGTTCCAGAGTCAGAGAGCAGGCACCAAGAAGGTCTTCTCCTGTGTTCCCACCAGGTGTACCTGTGTCAGGGTGAGGAGAAGGGTGAGGAGAAGGGCTTCTCTAGAAGTTTCCAAAACATAGGCAGGCTCATATAGGGAGATCTTATATTTCAAATAACCAGGACTTGAACCATATAGATTATAACCAAAACTTTGAATTGTGCTCAGAAACAGAATGGCAGCCAGGGGAGATATTGCAGCAAAGGAATTGTGCATTGCAACAAGGGAACTGCCTGTTCTTGTCCTTGTAAAACATGGAAGGGACCTGGGAGAAGGTGTTCTGTTTTTCAGACTTGAAGGGATGAAATGTATTGTGTGTGAAAGAACTGAATCCAGATACTTCAACATCCCACATATGAAAAATGGCATATGCGTGGCCAAGCAACTTAAGAAAGTGGAAAATGAAAAAAAAAATGGAAAAAAATTATTAAGAACAGACAGATGAGGAGAGGCTGACACAGCTTGCTTTTGCCTGACTCTACAGAGAACTGCAAGATTCTACCCTTCCTCACCTTTTTCCTCTGCTGAGTTCATTATGTACAACCTATGTTTTGCAGTTTGAACTCAGTTTGCAGCAACTGAAGTATACCGAATACAAAGGGGAACATGAAAAGAGGAGAGAGAAACTGGGACATTTTTAAAGCAGTTGAAAAAGTGGGATGACAGAGGGTTAATCAGGACTGTATCTGCAAAACTGGGACAGTTGAAGGGTATACCTCTTTCAACCCACTGCATTTTTCCTTGTTGCTTCTTTTTTCCCCTCAGATATGCTCTCACTTCTGGGATCGAAAGAATACACTACATTTAAAAGTAGCAATGAAAAGACATACAGATATATATCAGCTAAAAAGAGCACTTCAGGCCCCATGTGCAGCCTCATATATAGAAAAATGGAAATTGTCCTCTCTTCTTCTAAGCAGGTGGATGGCAAAGTCTGAGCCACTTGCGGATAGTGTTCCTCCCTCCCCCTGCCCCTTCCACTGTCCACCAAACATTATTATTATTCCAGCTCTTCAACCTCTGCCAGACTGTTAATGTCTTAATGCTTATTCAAGTGTCAGGGAGCACAGGCAGACATCAGAGTAAATGGGAGGCTGTCAGTGAGGAAATTACTTACCATTCATAAAGTGATCGTTGCAGTCTGTCAGTTAGTATTTGAGCTTGGTTGTCAGGCTGAAAAGAAGAATTGCAGGGTGTGGGGTGGAAGGGAAATTCAGGATTTAAAACAAGAGGGAAAAGGGGCTGAAATGATAGGTGACATTCAGTGACAGAAGTGACAAAAACTGGAGGGGACAGGAGACCGCCAACGAAGACCAGGTGCTATAGGCTGTATTTCAGAGGGAGGAACCGGCAAAACCACCACTGAGTATTCCTTGCCTAAGAAAACCCTATGAAATTCATGGGGTTGCCATAAGTTCACAAATGTTTTGAAGAGACATATACACACTCACCCAATAAAATCCACAGAAAAAAAAGAGATATGTGTCCAATTAGTTAATGGACAGCTGTTTTGTTTTTGAAAAAGCCCAATGCACATATATTTCACTGACCTTCTTCAAGAGCTACATAATATTCTCTCTCTTTCTCTCTCTCTCTCTATATATATTTATAGATATACAATTAAAAGGACAATGCATGATCATATAAGACACACATCATATGCCATAATATATATCACTCTAATCTTTGTAGACTGCTTAAAGCCTGTACATACCGATATGAAATCTACCTGCAGGGATTTATGAAGCTGAGAATCTAATTTCATTTGCTGGACGAAAAAGAAACACATGAACTAGGCTCAAGGGTTTTTTAAGTTAGCAGATGGTCACAAAAAAGGGGGAGGGAGGGAATGAAGAGCATTTGAATAGCATTTTTTAAAAAATTGGGAAACATAATGTCACAAGAAGTTTCTCATTTTCTAAAAGAACTGTGTGAATGATTTTATGTTCACAGAAGTCAAGAACGATTTTATAGGGGTGTTATATTTTAGCAGACTGTATGTTATGGACCCATGGCTCCCTATGGAAGCATTCTGCAGAAATTTGGCTTTTCATGCACAAAAAAGCATTCTTGTGCATCCTCCCCAATTCCTTTTGATTGGCTCCTCTCATTCAAAGTGGGAGTGGCTAAACTAACCTGGACATAATAATTTAGCATTACATGTGCAGCATAGCTGGCTTATTGCTCCTCTAAGAAAACTAGACCTAGAAGCTATGGAGGCAGCAATCTCTCATTCTCATTTTTGCTGAATTTCCCCGAACCTCAGCACTATTTCCATAGTGTTTTCGGTTGAAAGATATCAGGTTTTTCCCCTTCCTGCAGTGAAATGTGCATGCATTATTATATTTTCCTTAATTTTAACAATTTCCCCAATTTAACCAACTTTCCCTTATTAACTAAAGCATATTTCCCCATATTTCCTTTCAATTCTGAGCAATTTAGCTATTCATATTAAAATATGTGTTTTGCTTTGCATGCACTTTGTTTTCAGGAAATATCCTGCAAACCTTACAAATGCTTAAGGCAATGTGTACATCTCCTCCCAGGAAGTCTTCCAGGAGGTACAAAAGGGCTATTTTCTTCAAAACCGTTGAATCCAACAACATTTCTTTGCATCCTATACAGGAAGCTGTCTTTAAACTCTGCCTTTTTAGAGAAGCAACTAGACAAGATTCTCAGCTGAGCCATGGTGCTAAGATTTTCTACTCTTACAAGTTTCTGATTAATTTAGCCACTCTCGTTTACAGAAGAAGCCTTGGGAGCTAATGAGCAATGTGCACTAGCTGGCATGCCCATAGCTGTTACTAGCAACTAATGCTATCTATCAGTATGATTCTGGATCAAGGCATCCCCTCCAACTGATCCAATTTGGCAAGGATAGTTCCAGTTAGTACTCTTATCATCTCAATTTTTCAGCTGCTATTTTCCCAGTTTCTCTTTCCTCCTTTCACTTTCCCCTTTGTTCTCAGCTTATTTTAATTGTTGCAAACTAATTTCACAGTGAAAAAGTAGTGAGCACTCAATTAACTCAGCAGAAAGGAGGGGGCAGAGAAGGTGGGATCTTCTCCTGCCCAGAAGGCTCAGGCAAAAGCAAAGTGCTGCAGTCTCTTCTACCTTGTGTGTTCTTCCTCATGAGTAACTTTTGCCATATTGAATATGCTCTGATCTGGCTTGACCTCACATGGGCTTGTTTTCATTTGTGAAATGTTGGAGGGTATGACAAGGACCCACCTTGGTATACACCAAGAGCGGGCTATGTTGTTCCTTGGTGAATTACTTTAAGTTTAGAAAAGTTTTATGTTAAGGCTTAGGTTTGTTTTTTTTAATCCAAGATATATTGGCCTGCCAGCCCTAATAAAACCTGATTTACTTTTATATGTTTTTATAAATGAAGTTTTATTTGATACTTCAATACTCTTTAATGAGATGCATAATTGAAGACTCTTGCATTAAGATATGCCACATATTATTCATTTCTTGCTTACGTAATCCCCTCTCAGGCCAATATTAGAAGTGGCAGGAAGTCTTTAATGCCTCTTAAATAATGTACATGCTGTCTTCTGCACAATTGGACAGTTGCATTTAAAGGTAAACTGGGACTAACATAATAAAACCCAGTGCTTTTGGTACAGTAGCCATATCAGCTACTTTACAGAGAGCAGTCCTTTGTTTGAAAGATTGTCAGCAAACAGTCTTCCATCTGAGGGCATCATTTATTTGAAGAGCTGATCAGTTAGGATGGCCAGATGAAAAAGAGGACAGCTCCCTTGTACCTTAATAATATAGGAAAGGAAATTTCAGCAGAGCTAGCATGCCTGACAAATTGCATTTGCTGAATTCCCTCTAATGAACAATTAAATTTGTCCTACCATGATGAGATATTTAAGTTATAGACAGTCACAGTTTCTCAATGTGCACCTATGTATGCATTTATACTAACATGCAAATCTATATATTCCCCTCTTTCTTTCAAGATGCATTTCTTTCTTTTTTCCCACCATTCCAGAAATATATTAGGGTCCACCTTCCCTTTTAGAAATTGAAACTGTACAAGCTGCAGAGTAAGGATTTTATTCCTTAGTCAAGTGTGACTGAGAGAAGAGACAGATGTTAGGGTCACATAGTTCTTTTCAGTTATTGTACACTTCCACTTTTGCAATAAGTGTTTCATAAAAAGGAAGGTTATTACAGTTCTTGCAAAGACCAGTGCTCTCACAAAGCAATTCCAAAAATATTGCTTTTGGATGAGGATCTCCATTTCCAGGAACTCCAGCAAACTAGCTTCTTTCTTCAGTTTTATTGTCCTTTCTCTTTCCATTGATACTGGGTTTTATTCCCTAGACTCAGCACTAATGACTGAAAAGGCCACCAAACTGAAGTCCAAAAAATCCCCTAGATTCAGCACTAATGACCAAAAAGGCCACCAAGTCAAACTCTTCTCTGTCCTGGTCCTATTAGGGCTGTAAAACAAAAGCCTCCCCATTCACTGCCCTATCAAAATTGAACTGTTTGGCTCATTTCAACAGAGGCTTTATCAAGCCTGATATCTTCTATGTTGTTTGATAACTATCCTTTGGTATTAGTTATTCTCTTAACTATAGAATAGTGATTATGCTGAGTTTTTCAAATAAATGTGAAAGGTGTGTGGAGTGTGTCTGTAAGGGAGCTTTCTTTCTTTCCTCACTGACCACAGTCTCACCTATGTGCAGGAGTTAGTACTGGGGAGAAATCCATCCCACTGTTTTGTGGATACAGTGGGGGATAGCAATTTTTACTGAAGTATCAGTCGGAGAAGGAAATCTCTCTTTCCTGTATGCTATGGAGCATTATAGGTTCATATGACTAGAGCTATGAGGGTATTTTTTCCCCCAATGCTCATTTTTTTCCATGGAAAATTTTCCAAACCATCTACGTACAGTACATCCATGCTTGCCTGGATTGTTGTACCACAATCAATCATGTTAGATGGACTAAATATAGGACATGAACTTTGAATTATTTTTAAAAGCATAACATAAAATAATAAAATAAAATCATTCTTAAAAGGAGACAAGTATTGACAAATTCTAGTGATCAGGGGAACAAACTAACAAATGAATGCTTGTTTCTGTTTTGCAAAATCTCTTGCTGCTCAATCAGTCACAAGTACAAATACCTGAGACAACTTGCCTCTGCTCACTGACTCTGATCCATTCTTAGTGAAACAGAATGTTCAGCTAGTTGTGCTGAATCAGATCTTTCTCAGCTTGAAATTCAGTGAGGAAGTGGGTGAAGCTGATGATATTATAGTTCCACCTCAGCAAAAGAAAATTCAACTGTTTATATATCAGCTTAGCTATGTCTTATTAAAAAATAGCATGTTTTCCTCTGGTACACTATTTCACATGCGGTGGTCATGTCCGAAAGCACAAAAATACTGGAAAGAAATATACAAGAAAATAAGTTCAATTTTGAAGATCCAATTTGGGATGATACCTGAATTTTACTTGTTAAACATGACATATATATTAGATGGAACGTCAGCCAAGAAATATTGGAGAATAATATTATATATGGTGGCGACGGCCCGCATTGAGTACGCATGGCTTTGGAAAAATGAAACTATACCTACTATTGAACAGTGGTGGACAACTTTTATGGAAAATAGAAATGCGGACATACTAAAGACTAAAAGGGAAATCAGATGAAGACATTGATAAAGAGTGGAAGATTGTTACAGGTTTGGGTTGGGTGTAGACAGAAGGCAATACATATTTCATGATACAGGGTAACAATCAATGAAATATCATGTAACAAGTAAAGTAGAGATGTATAGCAGGAACTAACAAATTATTGATTACTAACATTTTATTGCGATACGTGGTATAATCAATAGAGGAAATATTAATAATTGTAATCCAGAAAGGAAAGGAAGAAGAAATAATATTGCATGTAAACATTGCAGAAATAATTGTTTGTTTTATTTGCTGAAACTTTAATAAAATTATAATAATAAAAAATAGCGTGTTTTCAGGCACAGACAAGGAAACTAGGTACTGTTATCTTTATATTGTTGCAAATATTCCAATAAAATAATTTAAGCCAAATGTGTTAATTTAGATTTTACAGCACTAGGAAAAAATATGCATTTCTACCTTTTCTTTTTCTTTTTTCTTTTACCCCAGATAGAATGTGGCTATTTTCCCCAAGGGCTTGGTATTTAATTAAAAACAACACCATAATTTCTAGTCACGTCATCAGAGTTAAAGTTAGTTATGCCCTCTCTTCTAAGCTGCACAGTTATTTTTGCTTCCTTTGGTTAGGCTATGTGTGTGTGTGCATTCAAGTTGTTGTCGATTTATGGCAACTGCATGAATTTCATAAGGTTTTCTCAGGCAGAGTTGGTTTTGCCAGTTCCTTCCTCTGAAATATAATCTACAGCACCAGGTGTTCACTGACAGTCTCCCATCCAAGCATTAAACAGGGTTGACCCCACTTAGCTTCTAAAGTCAGATGGGATCTGGTTATAATACATGCTATGGTTATACTGTACGTCTCCCCATCTGCTGCCCTTCAGATGTTCTGGACTGATGCTCCCATATTCCCTTGCCACTGAGCATTTGGTTGGGGCTTCTGGGAGCTGAAGACAGTGGCGGAGCTTGGAGTGTGGGGGGGGGCTACGGCGGGAGGGATGTGGCCACTGTGTGCAGGGGCGTGACTGTGGTGTGTGGGGGTGTGGCCAGGGTACGCAGGGGTGTGGCCAGGGATGCCCCAAAAACATTGCTGCCTGGGGTGAATTGTCCTCCTGCCCCAACATCCCTACGCAACTGGCTGAAGACCTACAACAACTGGAATGCCAAAAGTTTCTCATCCCTGCAGCTTAGAAAGCAATTTGATTTAACAGCGTGGCTAGCCATTATAAATGGAGAATACAATGGTCAGGCTAATGGAGATCTGGATTCCATCCTGTGTCATCTTTTGACCCTCTCTTCTCACTCACCAGCACAGTCATTGGCTGTTGAGTGGCGCACAGCTGGAACTGAAGGATGTCAGAAAGCTAATGAATCTTCTGCCTTTGCTTCCTCCACAGCTCATGCATGCAAAGTAGAACTTGCCCCCTTTCCCATTCACTGTGTTTCCCAGTTTCTCAACTCTACTACATCTGTGTTTCATCAACCCTGGCTGGCTGATCAACTCATCCAAGAGTAGGGCTCAATGGAGGTAACATGACTGACTGTGATATATTTCAGACAATGACGTAAAAGCTTGCTCCACCTCATTCACCTCTGCCACACTTCACCTTACATGCACATTTGGAGTTGTAATAATGTCTTGGTCAAATTACCTCACTTACAAGAGCCTCAGGTCACATGAGCCAGAACTCAGTACTATCTTCTGACTCACTTTTCAGAGATGTCTGCTTGAAGCAGAATGGTTAGAGTGCCAAAAGTCACCACTAAGTACAGGAAATGTGCAAAAATTTGCTGCATAATGTTTCCTAGAGATGCTGAGCCTGAGACAAATGTCCACATTGCCCCTTGGTTAAGCCTGTCTTTCATGGATCACACAAAGTTTGTCTTCATCAGTGCTTCTGAGTTTACCCTTTTACAGCTTAGAAAATTTACTTTTTTGGATGACAGTTCTCAGATTCCACTAGCTGAAATGGCAAGTAGCCACACTGGCTAGCAGATTTTGGGAACTGTTATTTTAAAAAAAATTTTTTTTCTAAGCTCTGCCTTCTTTTCAGTTTGTTGGCAGAGAGATGAGGCAGCAGGAAATTGTGCCAATTGGCCTCGAATCTTCTGTTCACCCTCATCCCCCAAAAAGGCAGCTGAGGGTATCCAGATTGAAGCCATGGTGCACAGAGAGAGGAGTTCTCTTCCCGCCAGCTGCTATCAGTGATGGAATAACAATCATATGGGCACAAAAGATGTGTCTTTGGCCATTTCTGCAATTACACTGTTATAGTGCTATTATTCCACTTTCAACATCCTATGGAATCCTGGCTTAGGGAGGGGCATTTAGAATTCTCAGCCAGAGAGCTCTTTAGCCTCAGTAAACTACAAAGCCCAGGATTCCACAGGATGTTGAAAGTGGAATAATAGCACTAGTACAGTAGTGTGGAAATAGCCTTTGTGTCCATCTGTGCCCCTACAATAAAGAGTAGGGATCATTCAGACTTAGGCTACAGTGTGGAACAAAGAGCCATTTCCTTACTCCTGATCTGAATTAGTCTCATGTTTTGCTGCCTAAATATTTAGAACATTTATATCTCTCCCTTTAGCCAAAAAAGCTCCCAAAGTGACTTACAAATTGTCAATTTATAATGATTAACATTAACAGTTCACCATTTCAGAACTTGAGCCCCCTTCCCCCACCTCCAATCAAGCATTATACTAAATGTAGGGCCAGCCTGGGAAAGAGAACAAGATGGTACCTTCTACCATTCCATGTACTAAAGCTGGTAAGATTGATGATTGAATTTGTTAATTAGGAGTATTTTTCCAGCGTGTTAGTTCCATTAAGGGAAGGAAGGAGACTAGGTCTATTAAGAAGCAGACTTCTTCAGTAGAGTGTTGAGAGAAACACACTGAATTTCTAACATGTCTCACTGAGACTAATATCAGAAAAACACAAGGTGAGCAATCAGCATTTGAGTTCTATATATGCAGAGTCTATTTGTTGCATCTGGAATATACATTCTAAATAATCGTTCACATTTCCAACTTTCTAAGACAGAGTTTCAGGTAAAGGAGCAGAGTGAAGTTGTGACTCATCCATCATGATGGGGGGAACATGTGTGGGAGGTAGGGGCTTTCACACAGTTCTGTACAGTTCATACTACACAGCGCTATATTCTGCTCAAACTGCCATGTCTGAATTCTATGGAATCCTTGGCTTTATAATTTTGGGAGGTACTAGAGCTCTCTGGCTGTGAATCCCAAATGCACCCTCCTCAAGAACTGCAAATAGGATGGAACAATGCCAGTTACACTGGAATCATAATGCTACAATTCTGTAGTGTAAAAAGGCCCAGGAAGGAGTTTCTTTGTGACCATAGACATCTAGGAGTTTCTTGGGCCACACAGGCTGGGTATCTGCTTACATTGCTTAATAGTACTCATGCATTACAATCTATAGATGAGCAAATGGGGAAAGCTTGAGGAATGAAATGAAACAGAACAGAGGCATGCAGGAAAGCCTGAGCATCCTCATTGCTCTAAGGAGGGCATCTGGAGAAGAGAATGTCTCTTCAATACTCTTGAGATGGGATTCTCCACTGAACCTAGAGAGGTGCAAGATGAATTATGTGTCACAAAACTCAGAACCTGGGCGTAATGAGCTCTAGGTAAGCAGCTACAAGTACTGGCTGCCCTGGGTGGCTGGGTGGGTGGAAGGTTTAATGAGAGCATACTGATGTTATTTTTCAAAAGAGACTCATTAAAGAAGTGAAGTTGCTGTATCTGTATAACAAGTAAAGGTTTCTTGTTACTTATTTAAAGGCAGTTTGACAGGAACTTTCCAAGTTTTATGCCACTTTTTTATCAATCCTTATCAAGATTTTTATTTTTACAAAGGTAACAGAAATTAATAGAAAAGGGAAAAGGCAGTATTACTTTTTCAGTGGTGTAAACATAGGGCTTCTCGAACACTTCGATAAGTAACAGAAAAAAAAATAACTTTCCAAGCTATCCCTCTATCACCTTGCTCTCAACACATAGTATCTGCTGCCTGAGACAAATAACTCCATTTGCTGAACATAGGAATGGGGAATGTGTAGCCCGTGGCAACCCCATAAGACCTTTAGGACTCTCCAGACACCCACAGCAGTACAAATTTAAAAATAAATTTTTAAAGTTAAAAAGGTGAGTTTGGGGCAGAAAAAAAAAGCTCACTGTGAGAAAAAAGAATGTATCTCAGGGTGTTAGCCTTTTCCCTTTCCCCCTTTTTAGGGAAAAATACAAAAATTAAGTCTATTAGGAAGATAGCTTTCGTCAGCAGAGTTTAGCAACCTTTAATACAGTTCCTCATGTTGTGGTGACCCCAACCATAAAATTATTTATTTATTATTTACAATGCCTTCCCCCCCCCCGGCAAAGGCCGCCTCGCTGGCCAGGAACGGGGGGGGCGGACAGGGAGGGAAAGAGGAGCGGCGCGTCTCCCCCAGGAAAAAACTCCGAGAACTCCCCCGGGGTCTGCTTCTGCTTCACTCTCATTTCCACGGGGGGGGGCAGTGTGGGAAAAGTTTCCAGAGTGTCGACCCTGGCCAGGGGGAGGAATCCCTGCGCCTTTGTCTTTTGCGCTGGGCGCAGCTCGCCCCCCCAGAAAAGTGCCGCCTTGTGCCCCCCCAGCCCTTCCACAGCACCCCCCTCCATGGCGAGTGGGGCAGGGGCCGTGGCGAGGAGGGGGCCTTCCCCCCATGCTGCTGCTGCCCCCCCAAGCTGGCCCGTCAGACAGGAGGTTCTCCCGGTAGCGGAGAAGGGGAACGATTTCAGTCCCTTCTGAACAGGGGGCAGGAAAACGCGAGCACATGGCTCGCGCTTGTGCACCACCACCCCTGCTGTGGTGACGCTGTGGCCGCATGCACTCCTGCCAAAGGGGGCAGGAGGATGCGAGCACGTGGCTCGCGCTTGCGCACCACCACCGAGGAGGGAATGGAGCCTAAGACCATCGGAAATACTATTTTCCGATGGTCTTAGGTGACCCCCGTGAAAGGGTCGTTCGACCCCGAAAGGGGTCGCAACCCACAGGTTGAGAACCGCTGGTTTAGCAGAATAATATATGTCAATCTTCTGTACCTCCATGACTGCAACTAGCTTAACTAACTACAAGCAGACAGCATCAAGTTACGAACTAAGGAACTTTACTAATTGCTTTTAAAATGTAGATACACCTGAAGTACCTACATCCTATAACTAAACAACAACAACAACAAAAAGTGAAGAAAGAACTCCCGTGAGCTTAGCCTTTTAATTCATCATCTTGAAGCTGAGGGAACAAAGAAATAGAGAGAGAGGAAGAGAACAGGGGAGTTTTTATATGACCACAGACCCTAGAAGTTTTTCAGGTCACATGGTCTAGTTGGTTTAGATACACTAAGTATTTATGACCATGCATTGCAACAGATATAGCTAGGCAAGCAAATGGAGAAACTTGAACTAAAGATTTCAGAATGAGTATAGGCAGACAAGGAACACTATAGTATCTAAAATCCCTGATTGCTCTAACAGCAATAAAAGCAGTAGGTGGGGGTGAGAGAAAATGCTTAATTTTCCAACACTCCTTGCAGGCAGGTTAGACTCTTCCAAGCTCTTCTAGGGGACACCCCAGCACAGCCTTGATTTGGGTTTAGAAGGTGGCCAAAATGTCACCGGAGGTCTAGCCAAATGGTTTCTCTGGACCATCAGAGAAGCCAAAAAATGGCAGCAGGAAGCCTTCTAGACTCTGGAGTGTGTCCAGCTCTGGTTTAATGCATGAGCTTGCTAAATGGCTATGTTGGTGTGTGAAACAGAACAAACATAAAGCAAAGAATGTGAATATTGACAGTCTGAACACAATGTTAGAAGGTGTTACTGACCTATCATCACCATTCTCTTTCAGCGTAATACTAAGATGTGCTCAGTGCTGCGCAACAGTGTAAGCAACAAATTCTTGGTCATGACTCACCATCTAGTTATATCTGTCTAGATAGAGTTCCTTTTAATTTTGCTCTTTTCTGAACTGTCTCCATAGCACTCTGGGCTTTATCCATTACTCCAGTTGAATCCAAAGCCATGGTAAGAAAGTAAGACAATTTATCTCACTGAAAAAAAAAAGAAAAAAAAAGAAAACGAGAAAGTGAAAGCTTTGGGTTTTTTTAGACTGAAATAGCTGCTTTCTTTGGGGATTTGGTTCTGGATTACCACTCATAATGTCTTCAGAAGAAATATAATTTTTTCCCATTTATGGATATTATAGATGAAAGTGAATATATTTGTAAACACAGTAAAACCTGCAAAGATATTGCAGATATCCAGTGTTCTCTTATCCAAAGGAAACTGAAACCTTTACTTCTGACCCTTCAAACTCCTCACTGTGCAGAAGCAGGAAATAAAAAACAGTATTCTTATTTGTGTTGTATTGTCCCAGGGTATTTACTTTAGTTTTATGTATATTTGTATGTTGGCATTATGTATGAAGGCTTTCTTTTCAGCTACTGAAGTACCATCAGTTAGCCATGCTTACAAAGAAATGAAAAATCAAGAGCAGGAACTGCAGCAGAATAGTTCAGGATGCTCCATTTCTGTCCTTCTTACCCAAAAATCAATCAGCATTCTATGACCACTAAGCATATATGTTCAAGCTGCTTCTGAACTATTTTTGAACCCCTCTCATTCTATTTAGAGATTTCTTCCCCCAACACAGACGCACACTTCAACAAATCTTGTGATTTCTCTGAGTCTGCAGACCTCTCTCTTGTATCAGATGGTAGTGTTTTGGCTATAGAAGCAACAATACTCACCTCTAGACTCAAGAAATTGAAGAGAGTGATGAAGTTGTTATTGTGTAGCTCAAGCCCAGCATTCTAACTACTAAACCACACTGGCGTCAAATAGCAACCAAGTACAGCATTGTTAAAGCATTAACTTCTAACACCACTTATTTGGGAGTAATTCCCCCCCCACAAGTTCTCAGTGAAATTTCCTTTTCAGTAGCCTTGTACACAATTGCACAGTAAAGCTGCAAGATCTAATGCCGCCTTACCAGAGAGTAAATTTTGCTGAAATCAAAATAACTTTTTTTACTTCTGAATAAACATGCTTGACTAAGGCCATTTCCGCACTCAGCTGTTATAGCCCTATGATTCCACTTTCAACATCCTATGGAATCCTAGGGTTTGCAGTTTCAGGAGGGGCTGGCCCAGGATTCCATAGGATGTTGAAAGTGGAATCATAGGGCTATAACAGTCTCGTACGGAAATGGCCTAAATTGAGGCTATTATACTCTGGCCATCTCATGAGACAATATGACTCATTGCAGCATGGGGGTGGGGAGGTAATGCCTGGTTCAGAAAAGAGGGAGATGGCATTACAGGCAGATTGACTCAATATAGTCCTCCCTCCATGTTGGTGAGTTTGACCCTTGTGAATGTGATTATTGAAGAGTTATGTGCTTGCCTCCCCTGCCATTCTTCTTGTCCCATTTCCTTGCCTTTTGCCCAGACACAGAAAATGCATGTTGAGGTAAAAGGCAAGGGAATGGGGGGAAGCATAGTATGAGGAGAAGGAAGATGCACATAAGCTTTTCTTCCCCATTTCCCTGCTGTTTGTTTGGGTGCGGAAAAGGAAGGCACACGCACCAGGGCAAAAGGCAAAGGAATTGGAAGAGGGAGCCCTGGAAGGGAATGGGAGGGGGGAGCATGGTGGGCAGTTATTTGCATTGTTTCTACTTTTGTGAGGGTTCTGCACCCCCAACTCTCATGAAAGTGGAGGTGCCACTGGAAAGCAAGCCAGGCCGTGAGCTGGCAAGACTTGAGCAGGGCTTTTAAAACCAGGGTCTCTTGGAGTTTTCACATCCATAGAGTTGCCATGGGTCAAAGCCAACTTGCTGTCACATTCATTCATAAGACTGCTATATAAAATAATACTTTGATCATCAGTCGTTCTGACAACTGAAACCTGGAAACAGATTAATGTCTTTGGGACACACTCAGATTAATTTACAAATAAATGTTTATCAATATATGATTGCCTCTTACTGCTACTTGAAAAAAGGCATGCAGTCACTCTACCAGGTCTGTACAAGACACATCCAGCCAAATGCCTAAATCCATCTGGTGTTGTTTTGTGCTTTCAAATCAGTTCCAAATTATGGTTGTCCTCTCTTAGGATTTTCTTGGCAAGATCTATTCCAGGGAGGTTTGCCATTGCCTTCCTCTAAGGGTGAGAGAGTGCGACTTGCCCAAGATGTCCCAGAATCTTAGGCCTTAGTCCAACACTCAAACCACAATAGTACATTGTCTCCTACTGAATCCAATCCCTACTACTTGTGGAATCAGAAACTACATAGTCAATGGGCACTTGTGTAAAGCTAACTTGGTTAGGACTAGCATATACCCCCCTAGCTGTCCCAATTTGACAGGTACAGTCCCAGTTAATCTTCTTCTGCCTCACTTTCTCAGCTGCTTTTAAAATGTCCCAAGCTTCTGTCTCCTCTTCCCACTTATTCCTGTTGTCCTCAACTTTGTTCAATTCCTGCAAAAGTAGTTTGCATTCAGCTCAGCAGGAGGGTGTAGTCTTGCCCTTCCCAGGAGGCACAGGCAAAAGCAGACTGCCACAGCCTCTCCTCATTTGGGTGTTAATTAATAATTTTTGTCAGCTTGACCAAATGTCCTGTTGCTTGACCACATGTGTCCCAGGCCATTTCCGCACTACAGTGTTAAAGTGCTGCTATTCCACTATCAACCTCCTATTGAATTCTGGGGTTTGTAGTTTAGGGAAGGGCACTTTGAATTCTCAGCCAAAGAGCTCTTTGGTCTCAGTAAACTACAAACCCCAGAATTCCACAGGGCATTGAAAGTGGAATAGCAGCACTTTAACACTGTAGTGCGGAAATGGCCCCAGTTTCATCTGTGAAATGCTGGAGGGTACGTTAGCAAGAAAGAGCCAAAGTGATGTAGTGTGCTGAGCATGGCACTATGACCTTGGAGTGGATTCCCTACTCAGCCATGGGAAGCCACTGGGTGACTTTGGGTGCATCACACAATCTCAGCCCCAGAAAACTCCATGATAGGTTCGCGATAAGCCCAAAATGGCTTGAAGGCACACAACTTGTTAGCAAGAGCGAGCAAAAGCGTAGTGGTTTGAGCACTGGACTACGACCCTAAAGACCAGGGTTCAATTCCCTACTAGGCCATGGGAAGCCACGGGGTGACTTTGGGTGCATCACACACTCTGGGCCTTTCCCTACACAGTTATAGTGCTGTTATTCCACTTTCAACATCCTGTGGAATTCTGGGGTTTGTAGTTTACTGAGGCCAAAGAGCTCTCTGGCTGAGAATTCAAAATGCCACTCCCTAAACTGCAAACCCCAGGATTCCACAGGATGCTGGAAGTGGAGTACTTGCACGATAGCAGTCCAGTGTGGAAAGGTCCTCTCTCAGCCCCAGAAAACCCTGTGATAGGGCCACCTTAGGGTTGCCATAAGTCGGAAACGACTTGAAGGCACATATCAACAATGCTAGCAATTGGACTTAGGCAAAAATTTAACATCCACACTCTTATTTTTAAATGAGGGAATTTTCTATCACAGGTCAGTTCTGCCCTACAGTTGCAGTGCTACTGTTCCACTTTCAACCTCCTGTGGAATTCTGGGGTTTGTAGTTCCCTGAGGCCAAAGACCTCTCTGGCTGAGGATGCTAAAGGCCCCTCCCTAAACTGCAAACCCCAGGATTCCATAGGCTGTTGAAAGTGGAATAATAGCACTATAACAATGTGTGGAAATGACATACAGTCTTGAGGTTACTTCTCTGTCCTGTCGTCACCGTCCTCATTTAATTTTTCTCTGCTCCAAATCGCCTCCACCTTCCCCATCCGGGCAGAGGGAGAGACATCCACCGGCGTACAAAAGCAGCGCGTCCCCCGTTCGCTGTAATAGGGTTTTTTTTAATTCCCCTCCTCCCTTCCATTTACTCCGCCTCCTCCCGCCTCGGTAGCCAGACTCCGACTTGGGACTGGCCGACCAATTCTGGAGAGGCGGAGCCACAGGAGCTGGAAAGACGGGGGGGGTGTGGACGCTCCTTCGAGGGTTTAATCAGTTTTGTTGTGGAGCGAGAGAAGCGAGCGTCGCCGAAGGTGTGCGCGCTGTGCCCTCCTCTCTCTCTCTCTCACATTTCAGCGCTCGCGGGAGCCACGCTGAGCTTCCCCCTGAGCAGCCCCACAGCCCTTGGGGGCCAGAGAGTTCGTTGGGGGGGGGCCTGTAGCCGAGCTTGTGGTTACAAGTTTCACCTCACGAAGCGAAGTTTCGTTTCGTCGGCGCGCGGTGGTGGACGTTTGGCCAAGCGACTCCCTCCGCCCCCAGCCTTTGAGGACCGCGTCGGGGGGATTCGGCCGAGCTTCTTCTTCTTCCTTCTTCTTCTTCTTCTTCTTCTGCTCTTGAGGGGAAGCGGCGGGGTCCTCGGAGCCGCGTCGGGGCGCGCGAGAGGCGCGAGGACTCTGAGGCAGGTAAGCGAGGCGCGCGCGCGCGTCGACGGTTGAGCCGCGGCGAATCTCCCCTCCCCCACCGTCGGCTCGCTCGCGCGACGACGGCGCTCAGGTGTTGCGCTGTGAGGTGATTTCCCACAGTATTGCCAACAATATTCCTTCTCCTGAGGAAAACCCTTTGAAATTCACGGGGTGGCCAGGAGTCGACCGACGACTTAAAGGCACTTACACACACAAGAACGGCGCAAGCTTGCGCCGTTCTTGTGTGTGTAGGTGCCTTTAAGTGTCGGTCACTCTGGCCACCCCGTGAATTTCAGAGGGTTTTCCTCAGGAGAAGGAGCACTCAGAAATGGTTTTGCGCACTTCCTTCCTCTGAGAAAATACCAGCATGGATTTCGAAACATTATCTTATGAAGCCCCTCATAGAAGTAGGAGATCCCAGCCCCTCTGGAGTCGACCCTGGAGACTTCTTGGCAGTCGTGTGGAACGGACCTGTTCACCCAAACGCCCTCCAAGCTGTCTCGGACTGTAGCTCCCATCGTCCCCCAGAAATGCCGCCCCGGGGGACGGGGGGAGATGGGGAGTCCCGATACAGATGGAGGGCGCTGGGTTGGAGAAAGGCGGGGGCTGCGTTCGTGTGAATTGGGATCGGGTGTTTTGTCGGACCGGGGAAAAGAGGACCGAAGGAAAGAAAGGTTTCTCTCACCGACTGCCCTGGATCCTTGGGGAAGAAGACTGCTTGTGGAACCAGTTTTCCCAGAGTCGCTGTAAACAAGTTTAAAGTCTGATTTGAAAAAGCTGCGGTGCTAGACATTCATAGCATTGCCTTAGAAGTGTATAGGGATCACAGTGCTGTGTGGCTGAGGTTTCTTCTTTTGAAAAAGTGGGGGATTGTAAGCGTTTTCTGCATGATTTCGTTCATGTCCCCCCTCCCTCATCTTCTGTCCATTTCTCAGGTGTGTAAAGTGGCTGGGTATATGTTTTCTCTTTCTTTGGTAAACCAGAAGGGTATCCAAAACTCTGGCTTTTCAGATCCGGTAACTGGGGTGGGAAGAGGAGACTCAGACGTCTAATACCCGGAGGGCATCTGAGATCCATTTGGAAAAAGGCAGCCTCTTTGAGCAAAATAGGCTGGCCTGAAAGCCAGAACTGATAGGAATCTAGAGTTGATGTCAGAATGTGAATCACTGGGTGATCTGAGTGATTTAGGTCCTCTCTACAAGTGATTTTACAAACAGTAAAAGGATCCCTTTTCCTGATTCAGGTGGGCTGAAATGGGCTTACTATGTGATTTAGACATTAATCAGGGAAAAACCAGACTGGAGTAGAGTTGCAATCTGATCCCCATTTACTGGGGACTGAATGCTGTTTGTTTGCAGAATAGACAGAGTAAATTTCTTGTTCAGGTTGTAGCCTGAATCTCTTAAACACCTACGTGCATCCTGACTTTTAAAGGTTGGTTTGTTGTTGTTCTTGGAAGCTTGCCTGACATCAGAATTGGATGAATTCATGATGAGTAAGTCCATCAGCACTTATTAGCTATAACGGCCAAAGAGAACTCCCCTGCTGGGAGGCAGTATACCTATAAATATCAAAAGTGTACAAAGAGCAAGGATGGTTCTTCCATTCCCTGGGTATGAAGATTCTGGAGATGAGCAAGCTTCATCACTCCCCCTGACATTTTATGTTGCTCTTGACTCCTCTGGAGTCCCCCAGACAGGTTTTACTGAAGGATGAATTACTTCTCCAGTTTACAGGCTCCTTTTAACATTAAACATTCCAGTTTTCCCAAAACACAACTGGACTTATGGTTATTTTACTCCCTCACTTTCAGTTTGTACACACCTTTCACTATTTGTGCAGCCCACAGAAGGTATGAGGGGGCAGAAAATGGACCCCTGGACTTCCTGGAGTTGCTCACTCCTGTTCTTGAGGCATTTCTGGGGCTTATGTTGGAAACAGCAGCTTAGATTGGATAGAGTTTTGGTCTCATCCAGCAAGGCTGTTCAAAATTACATATATATATATATATATATATATGTGTGTGTGTGTGTATATTTCCTATACAGTTTGGTTGGAATAACCAACAAATCTAGGATCTCAAATTTCTCTATAACACTGTCATTTCAGTTCTAGTTTGGTCTTAATCTGAATTAGGATTCTACAGTAGTATCATTAGGTAATTTTAGACTGCATGGTGTTTAGACTGGGCAGGAAGGGGTACATCTTACTCCAAAATGATCAGGTGAAGAGCATGCTCCCATTTAGGATCACAAGCCACTGGTGGTTGAAACAGATATGCTGCTTTGGTCATTCAGCCCTCCTGCTCATTCTGTGGAGTGGGACCCTGAGCCTTTACTCCAAAGTCCTACCCTGATGGCTCAGTTGGGATCATCTATGCTCATGATGAATTCTCAGCAGATTTTTCCATTTCATGAAAGAACTGTGGCTGTTCCCATCATTTTATGTGTGTGGTCCAACCAACTGCAGAGAATTGAAACCCAGTTGCCAAGAAATGAAACTACAGAGGTGGCAGCTTTAGATTTGCCTTGGCACAGCTGGTGTCTTTTCTGCTTCTGTGGATTGAGTTTGCACTGTTTCTTCCCTTCCGCTCCTATATGTGTTAATGGGTTTGTTTTGGTTCTGCTTGCCAAGCTTGGAGACAGACAGAAACATCCTCCTTCTCTAGCAGCATGTGACCATGTGTCTGTTGCTAGCTCCTCTAAATTTAGGTCTGGATGAGATGCTAAACAAGAAAGCTAATTGGAGGAGAATTTCTGGAGTTCATAGAGCAGGAAGGAGGGATGCTGTCCTGGGCTACCGCCTTGTTTTGATCATAGGATGGTGATCTGACAAGCAGGACTCAGATATGAACTGTTGACTCGTTCTTTCCTCCCCAAATACACTGTGTAGTCATTTATAGATGGCTGTATAATGCAGTTACTGATGAGCATGAGGAAAGCAGAAGATTGCTTTAAAGGGGGAAAAACCTTGATTCAAAGCTTCTTGTTTCTCAATTCATGTTTTGTATGGACACAACTAAGATTTTTCAAGTGGCTATGATCATTACTATTACTTGGATGGGAGAGTGCCAATGAATAACCAGGTGCTGTAGGCTCTTTCAGAAGAACTGAAAAAACCATTTCTGAGTATTCCTTGCCCAAGAAAGCCCTATGGAATTCATGAGATCACCATAAGTTGACAGGTATCTTGAAGGCACATACACACATTATTCTGTTGGAAAATTTGAAGCAGTTACTCTGAAGATGGCTCCTCCCATAAATGTAAGATGTACCTTGATTAATAATCAGTTTCCAAAACCCATTTAAATGGACTTGTCTGGGGTATTTTGGATGCTCCTCTCTGTCTATGCTGGTTAAATATTTGAACTGAGTTCATGGAAATGATTTAGCCATGGATGTTGTGCTAACATCTTTTTAAATGCCTTGTGTGGCATAGTGGCCGGAGTTTGTTTGGGCACGAAGTGGGCCAACGAGTTACTGAGTCAACCTCATCTACTTCACAGGGTTCCTTTGTAGATGTCATGAGAATGAGGGAAAAGGGCTACATATAAAATCTCTGCATTCTTTGGAGAAGGGTTGTGTGAAAATTTCACAAATAAGAAACTTTGCTACTTGGAACAAGAATGCATGATAGTGCCTTTGCTTTGAGGGGCACAGATATGGGGGGAAAGGAGTTTTATTCATGCGAAATGGAAAAGGTGATTATTTCTTTCAATCCTTTTTGATGAAGAAGTGTATAAATTTCTCAGTAGTACAAGGCCCTTCACTGAGCACAGGATGAAAAGGCAGGCATTGCCAGCTGTATAAAGAGCTGTCATTGTTGCTGCTGTTCATTTACGAGTGTCAGCTTTGAGTTGTGAATGAGACACCTCCAAAACACCTTGTTATTAACAGCCCTGCTCAGGTCTTGCAGACTCAGGGACCTGGCTTGCTTGAGTCTATCTACCTGGAATGCGGTCTTCCTCTTTTCCTATTGCCTTCCTCCTTACCAAGTGTTATTGTCATTTCTGATGAACGATGTAATTTCATAATATGTCTAAAGTATGTCATACTCAGTTTAATAATGTTGACTTCTTGGGAGAGTTCAGGCCTGATTTGCTGTCAGAGCCATTTGTTTGCAGTCCATGGTATCCATAGAACTTTCTTCCGGCACTGTATGGAGAGCAGAGCTAGTGACAGGAATCCTCAAAGTGGCTTTCCAGATTCCAAGACACACTTTTAATAAACAACACCAAAGAATCATACCTGCCTCTGGGATTACCCAAAGGGAGGATGTCATTATAAAGGAGAATGGAGATGGCTGTTGGATATACATAGACACAGATAGTTTGAATTCCTTTTTAGTTCCTTTTGTACTTTTCTGCCTTCTGGACTGTAGTCTTAGTTGCTAAGTGCGTTGAGGAGTTCCTGGTTCTGTTAACCGATGCGTAACAGAAAAACATTCAGTCAGTGCAGTTCTTCCAGTAAGACCTGTTGAGCCATTGCTACGCTGCTGTTAAGAAGACAGTAGTCCCTTGTCAGCAAAAGTAGATGGTAGTCCGGTTGCCTCTTGTCCTCTAGTGTAAACATACATGTTGCAGAAATTAAGATGGCTGGAAGCTGCTCCTGGTTTTCCCCTTTCTCTCAGAGTTTAAAGAACAGGAGGCAATGATCAGAAAATGCTTTTAAAGAATTGAATGACTCAGAGGTGAGAAAGCTGTAAAATTTAGCTTAAAATGTGACAACACATTCAGTTCTGGGGTCATCAGAAAGAGTGTTTCTGGTATGGCCAAGAGCGTGTCAACCATACATCTGTTCTTCACACCTTTTAACTGTTAAATAGAATTCGTCTCCCCCTGCCTGCATGACCACGTGTGGTGGTGGGGGGACACCTTTGCTGGCCTCCCATGAGTAGAGACCATGCAATCACTGTGCAACAAGGGTCGCACGGTAGGATTGGGAGGGGACGGCATCTGCAGACCCCTTTTAGCACTATTATTCAACTGTCAACATCCTATGGAATCCTGGGGTTTGCAGTTAAAGGTTCCTACCTAAACCGCAAACTCCAGGATTCCATAGGATATTGAAAGTGGAATAATAGCGCTGTAGCAGTCTAGTGCAGAAATGGCTTAAGTCTATGGAAGCTTGTGCTACAAACTTCTTTCTCTCAGTCTCAAAGGTGCTACAAGATCCCTCAGTGTTCTATTTTATGGAAGTCTGCAATGTAGAACAAAATTGTAACAAGAAAGGTGTTAGTATGCGACTCTGTGTGTTTTGTGTGTTTCTCTCTCCCTCTCCTTTCTGTCTAGCCTAGCGTAAAAATAGGCAGCATCCCAAGACATTTTGCAAGGCAACCAAATGACTCAGCTCTACTGTGCTTGGTCTAAAGAATGTTGTTTCTAGCATCCACATAAAATGTGTGGGTGTACATGCCTTAAGTATGTCTGAAAAAAGAGGCGAAAAGTTAAAAACACTTACTCATCCTAAAATCATTTTCTCATCTCCTCCACTGTTAACTCTAATACCCTCTTTTCTCCCTCTCTCTCTCTCTCTCTCTGAACAATAATCTAGATGAGGATGAGCATTCTCTTTACCATACACTGTGCCTCTTCTGTGTCACTGAAATACCCTGCTTAATCTGTTGACTTTGTAGGTGTGATTGTTGGAAATACCACTTTGATCTAAGGGCTTAGAATAAGGTTCCACCTTCTGTTCAACATGAGAATTGCTAGCAGCTGAAGTAATCTGGCAACAGACAGTTGGCAATGTAACTAATTCTCTTCCCCCTCTGTCCCTTCCTTTTGCTAAGTTTCATTGGAAGAAATTAACATCAGTACAATCACATGGGATTCCACCGGGCAAGGAAAATTTGGGTCTTTGTATTTGAACTCTGTGAACCCGTATGCTTTCTCACTGCTGATAATTCTGTTGTTGTTTTGTGCCTTCAGGTTATTTCCAGTTTATGGCGTCCCTAAGGCAAACCCAACACAGGGTTTCTTGGACAGATTTGTTCAGAAGGGGTTTGCCTTTGCCTTCATCTGAGGCTCAGAGAGTGTGACTTCCCAAGGTCACCCAGTGGGTTTCCCTGTCTGACCTGGTATTCAAACCCTAGTCTCCAGAGTCATAGTCCAGTGCTCTCACACGGGCTGTTTGCTGATAATACTGGATGTAGTTAATACATACATTTTCACATTTGGGTGTAAAACATCTTAGCTGTACAAATTGTAAACTGCACACAAGAAAAACCAGACATGTATTTGGAAATGCTTTGTATGTTTTTATGTGCCTTCAAGTCACCTGTCAACTTATTGGCAGCTCCATGAATTTCATAGGGGTTTCTTAGGCAAAGAATACTCAGAGGTGGTTTTGCAGGTTCTTTCCTCTGAAATGTAGGCTACAGCATCTGGTATATTTATTAATTAAGGAGCTAGGATTGGTTGGGAGGGTCCCTTTGATAAATGTACTATGAAGAACATACTCAGTTCACTTTATGTTTTATCATTTTTGCTTTTCTGCCCCCCCCCACAGGTGTTTTTTTGAACTAGAATCCCAATAACTCCTGAGCATTGGCCATTCTGGCTGAGGCTTATAGGATTTGTTGTCCAGTACATCTGAAGGGTACCAGGTAGCCTTACCTGCATTGGTTGATCTTCACCCTGCAGGCAGCTGTGTGAAAGTCAGCTTGCTGTTCATTGGAAAAGGTTATCTCTCTGTCCATTTTGCTTCCATCTTGATTAGTTAGTTTTAGCCCCTTGATTAACAGCACTTGGTCAATTACTTTTTGGCAGACATTGAGATTCTTATTTGTTGTAGCATTTAGTACTTACTAATCTGATTTGAAATTTTGTAATATATCTGGCATGCGGAGCAACCTTATACAGAGTTAAGATTTCTGGCACAACAAGCCCAGTGCATTATTCTTGTAGTAGCTGTACAGCTTGCAGCAGGTTGGCGAGAACTTCAGGCTTTCCACCTTTTAATCAGAGATGTGGGAGGTTGAATCTAGAATGCTGCCTGCAGAGTTAAGACACACATAGACCTTAGAGACAAGTTATCTAAGATTGTAATCCAATGCCAATTTACTAGGTTTTGTTGCCACCGAGCAGTTAATGCGCTCTCAGTTTTATGGTTACTCCAGTTTGTATGGCTGCTGTCCTGGTGCTGAACTTTTCTCTGCATTTGGCTTCATCACCTGGATGGCTGCTTGGAGTTGGCCTCATTTATTTCGATTGGGGCTTCCGTCTGACTCAGCATATAAATGAGAATACACTTTTAGCTATTTCCATTCAAAAAAATGAAAACTAAGAAACAACAATTCTTGAAATAACTTGACTATCACAGGTTGAAAACAGAAGGACTGGGCAAAAAAATCCAAAGGTGACTAAAAATAAGATACTTACCTCTGTCCTATGCTCATCATGGACTGTTGTCTGGAGGTACTTCTTTCTTTTCTTCCAGCTGCTTGACCATAAATAATGACTTGAAAAAGCAGCTTTTGCCTCAGATGCTGCCTGCTCCATAGAAAGGGCAAGTAAGTGTGTGTGTGTGTTTTAATTGCATGCTTTGGCTAGCCCAGGTCTATTGTGTATGCTTTTCAAATTAATTCATTCCATAAATCATCTGGCTTTCTTGCACAGATCAAGGGCAGCAGGCCGAGTTTTTCCAGGGTCTTTGGCAGACCATTGTATGTCAGCACTTCCATAATTACTAGCCTGCTAATCCATGCTCTATGCCAGAGTGGCTGAATCTCAGGGTGTTAACACATTCCATTTTGCGAAACTGTTCACTTTTTTTAAAAAAAAGAAGTGTGTGGAGATAGATACGTTTTAAGAAATGTTGTTTTGTTTGAACACAAAAGATCTGTCTGAAGAAAACAGAGAAGAGAGAAAAAGCTTTTAGGATAACAAGACCTTCTGAAATGAGCAGCATTTAATTTTGTCATAATTAACTGAAGCTGTAGTGATTTCAGTGGTCTGCTCTAACTAATTTAGATTTGATCCAATCCATGTGTGTATGTCCTTTTTTTTGTCATATAATTCATTTATATCCCTATTTTCTTTCATAATGGGGACACATAGCAGTATATAGAAGGTTCCTAGATGGTCTCCCAGGTCAGCTCCAGATTTAGCTTTTGTTTCATATTCCTCAGCGTATTTTCTGGAACTAGCTCTGATTTCCTAGGTGCTTATTAAAGGTATATTTTAACATCCTTGAATGTGGAAGGAGTTTAACAAAAGAGAAATCCCTTAAAAAAGTTAGCTGAGAAGAGCTTAATTTTATGACAGAAACTGTAATAAGTAATAAGAATATTTATTTACATAGTGCATTCTGTATTGCATAGGAGGAAGAGCTGTGCATGACACTGAAGCCCCACCTCTGTCAATGGAAATTTTGCTCAGTTTCCAGATCCTTTCCTTCTGGCATCTGCCCAAATTTGGTCCCATTATCTGTACTCTTTGAAAACCATCTTCATAGCCTGGAACTTGAAATGAACGTTGAAATCATTCCTGTGGCTTCCAGTGATGTAGTTAATCTGTTCTGAGTTTTACTCTAAAGTTTAAAGGAGCCTTGCAAGGTGCTGAGCCTGTTTGAGGATAAAGTTGAGCATATTGGACTTCCCCTTTAAAGTTTGAACTAAAACCCAGACTTGCTGCCCTACTGACACGGGGCCATCAGCTGCTAGTGGCTGAGTTTCCCCTGGGGCTGGATTTTGTACTGAATAAACTTACAGAGTTGCACACCACTGTAATCATTTATCTGTTGTAAAGTCTTGGTTGAGAGGTATTTGAAGGAGACGCTGACTAGAAAAACAAATTGAAGACCTTTGTATGTTGTTCTGCTATTCTGTGTGAGATGATGCTTTTGGACAATGACCTATACATGTAGAATATAGATCTCCTCTTCATAATTTCCTATCAACTTTGTCATTTGGACAACATATAAAGTGTCTTATTCAGCAACCAGGCCTGTGAGTGTGGTGTCTCACAACATCTCACCGTCATCTCTCTCCTTCCACTCCAGTGCACAAACAGATACAGAATTAAATTGTGAGACAGACCAAGCTGCAGCAGCTAAGCCTGCCTATGGAAACTGAATCTGATACACCAGTGACAGTCACCCTGATTTGAAGAGTGCCCTATGCAGTCCATTAATGCATTGGGGTGAGGGCAGAATGAAGCCAGACTAACTAAACCCAGCACCCAGTTCCCATAGGTAAAGCACAGGCATCTGCAAAAAGACAGTTCTGGGTGCACATTGTGTGATCTAAAGCACAAATGGAATCTGGAAAGTCCCATGAGTATGTAGAAGCCAGTGATTAGTTGAAGGGTAGTATTTAAACCCACTGGGGCTTTGAGATCTTGAGAGAAAACCCTTCTCTTAGTCTTACCACTCTAAGAGGTGCATTGGATGAGGATGTGAGGAGAGGAGGCCTTTGTGGTAGCTGCTCTCGTGCTTTAGAACTTCCCTCCTGCTAAGACAGCCTCCTTCCCTGTTGTTTCTTCACAGCAGGCAAAGAGCTTTTTATTCAGGTGGCCAGTTGGTAAGTGACCACTTGCTGAAGCAAGAGCTTTTAGTGAGAAGGGTTCTGCTTTTTGCAGTTTGTTATTAAGCTGCTTTTAATTCAGATATGTTTTATAGTTGGGCCACCACATTCACTAGGGTTAGAGGTGCAGGTCCCCTCACAAAGGTGGAAAAATTGCAAATATCAAAGTGTGTGTGTGAGTGTGGGAAGGGGGCTGAGTCATGGTGGGGAGGGTGGGCTCCTAGAGTCCAAACCAAGTTAGGGAAAGAAGAGGGAAGGGAGGGTGGGTTGGCATCATGGCCTTGTACTTCCTCTCTCACCCCGTCTCCTTCCTTAAGTGGTAATGGTGGCTGTCAGGAGAGGGTTTATGGTGCTGAGAAACTGAGGCCCTTTTCACACGGGGAGGAAGAAACGGGGGGAAATGTGCTGAAACGGAGCTTACCTGAAACTGGGTAAGTCCATCGCCACGTGGAGCAGCGCGAGTTCGCTGCTCCACACTCCTCGGCGTCCTGCGGTGTCCAAAATGGCGGCTTACAACTGGCGGAGACTCTCCACCAGCCGGAGAAGCTCACCAGCTGGAAAGCCCACCCCCGGCACTTGCATGTGCCTGCAGATCTACACTGGGCGCTGCGACGCGGCTGCACGCCCGTGCTTTTTAAAAACCTCCTGAAAAGTGGTTTTTAAAAAGCACGTGGCGCCACCACTTCCGGTCGCCCTAGCGCGGATTGGGTTGTGGAACTATGCTAAAGTAGTCCGCCCCAATCCACTTTACAGTGTAGACGACCTCCGTCAGAGGTCGCGCTACACCGTTTTATTACCCCCGTGTGGAAAGGGCCTGAGCTGCAGTTCATCGTTAGCTGGCCAGGCAGCAGCTGGTGGAGGAGGACCAGTGTGTGAGTTTTTAAAGGACTGCACAGCCTGATTAGAGTTGCTGAGAGGGACAGTTCCCCTGGAAAAGAAGCACCCAAGGTGAAGGGGGCTGTGGTTGAAGAAATTTGCAAATAATCAAACCCATAAAAATCAAACCTGCAAATGTGGAGGGCCAACTATAATATTATAACTTCATTGTGTTTTGATTTCATAACATCCTCTGTTTTTGTCTGTGCTGGTAGTTAATCTTTACTGTGAGCTACCCTGAGTCCCAGTTTTGGGAGAAAGGGGTGAGTTATAAATCAAATGAGTGAATTGATAAATACCTATTTGTGCTCATAAACTGATACAATTCTAGTTGCCTCTTCTCTCTGACTTCACTTTTTCTTTCTTCTCCTCCACTGGTGATGATCAACCTTGAGGGGTGTGTATGTGTTTTCCTTGTTCTCCTTTTGCGCATGTTTTATCCTGTCAAGGGACATGTGGCATTCTCATAATGTCTTTCACCTGCTGGGTTCTTGTCCTAACTGCTCCTTGTTCCAAAGAAGTCTGACCCCTCTCCTTTCCCCTTCTGCTATGGCACGTGGACCTCTCTTATTCCCCCCCCCAATCTCTACAGACTTCTCTGTGAGGGCGAGAAATTCAGTCCTCTGGTTGAACAGCTGCTCCCAGTGATGGATGTGACTTCTCAGATGCTGAGCTGGCTGCCCTCCCTTATTTTGATGCAAATCTCCTTTGGCATCTTGAAAAGAGGGATTAGCAAGGGGGTCATGTAGGCCAGGGGGGACTCTGCTCAGTGTGTCTTTGCCCCCTTCCCTCCCTCCCCTGTGCCACTCCATGAGCAGCAAGTTTTGTTTTCTCTTATTGTTTACTCACTGAATCCTCTGGCCTTGTGTAGGATTTGAATGCCTTCATTGTCCTGACCTGCTGCCAGAAGCAAGCCAATCTTTGGCTCTCTACATGCAGTGCCTTTTCCCCCCTCTTTCTGTCCCCAGGAATCCAGCTAATAACTTAATAGCTTCTCCCGTCTCTTTCTGAAGAAATGCTTTGTTGGAGAATGCACAGATGGAGAGGGCAAGAGAAGCTACTTATCCACAGACTGTCCTATTACCACTTCTCCAAAATCAGGTGTTTTCCCAGGCAGACGTGCACCAAGCCTGCATTGATTTCCAAAGCCTGCATTTATTTACTTCCTTTAAAAAAGAGAGAGAGACTCCCCCCAGCAACCAACATCCCTGGAGGACTTGGCACACATGGCATCTGCACTTAAATTATGGCTGGGGGTGGAGTGGGGTGGGATGCTCAGGGTTGCTGCAGGCCCACGTGTGTGTAGTGTGCCAACACCCTGTCTACAGCAGCTGGCCTGTATGAATTGCTGATGCAGTTTGGATTTCTTTCCTAATTGCTCAGAGGAGTCTAAGCTGTGTTGATATGTGTACATATTTGTATATGTGGGAATGCATACAAAGAGAATCCCTCTGGCCAGCATGGCTAGCCGCCAAGCTGGCTAGTAGATTTGGGAAGTTGACTATTAATGAGAAATTAAGGAAGAAAGTGCAAAAATAGGGCTCCAGTTGAGTATTAAGAAGACAAGAAATAATGACCACAGATGATTTATATAACTTTAAAATGGATAATGAAGACATTGACATAGCAAAAGATATTGTGTTCAGTCATTAATCAAAATGGAAACTGTTGTTAAGAAATCAGAAGAAGGCTAAGACTTGAAACAGTAGCTATCTATCTTTAAACGCCAAAGTCAGAATCATTCATGCCATAATATTTCCAATTTCTGTGTATAGAATGTGTGAGAGCCAACATGCTGTAGTGATACGATTTTGGAGACCAGGGTTCAAATCCCTACCCAGCCATAGAAATCCACTGGGTGACTTTGGGAAGTTGCATGCTCTTAGCCTCAGAGGAAGGCAAAGGCAAAACAACTTTTAAACAAATCATGCCAAGAAAAGATTCACCTTAGGGTCACAGTAACTCAGAAACGACTTGAAGACACACAACAACATGTGTAGGTATGGAACTTGGGACAGTGAAGAACGCTGACAGGAAGAGACTCAACTCATTTGAAATGTGGTGCTGGAAGAGGGTTCTGTGGTTGCCCTGAACTGCTAAATAGACAAATATATGGGCCCTAAAGCAAATCAAGCCTGAACTCTCAGTAGAGGCCAAGATGACTAAGCTGAGCCTATTGTACTTTGGATGTATCATGAGATGATATCATTCTTTGGAAAGGACAATATGCTGATTGCCAGTGGATCGTCAGGATTTCAAGCTGAGATTTTTGTAGCCCAGTCTGGAGATGCCAGAGATTGAACCTGAGACCTTCATCACTTAGTTACAACTTTGCCCCCTTGTTTAAAATTTTAATGCATTGCATCTCGTTTTAATTTTAATGCAGTTAAATCTTGAATGTAGTTAACTTTAATGCAGTCTGCTGTTAACTTTAATGTAGTGCATTTCATTTGAACTTCAGATGATGAAAATCATTGCATACTATGATAGATCAAGGACATACAGCGCAGCTTGGGATAAATGCCACTTGGGCTGTAGACACGGGAGACCATTCTCCTTCCAGTTCTGGGTTTTAATTTTTATCTGTGGTAATTTTTCTTGTATGTTTGTTTTGTGCTCCTGTTCTTGTGCTGTTGTTCACATCTTTATGGGATAGTCTTGTACAGAGACTTGCCCACTTGCTGCTTTAAGTTTGGAGTCAGTGTCCATACCTGGCATTTTAACTGAGAGATTTGAAGGCAGTGGGATGGCTCCTTTTTGCTGTGTATTCAGACATCACACTGTAAGGAACTTAATTACTCACTAATTCTTCTTCCTTGCTCAAATGGTTGTGTCATGCTCACTGCTGTGGATGGAAAGTCATGAGATGTATCTGTAGAGATGAAAAGTGGAATCTTCTTGACCATGCAAAAAGTCAGTTTTGGTTCTGCTTGTGTTTAGAGTAGAAAATCCATCAGTCTGGAAACAAAAACCTAGATGTGTAAGCACTAAATGGGACAGGTGTCATTTGGATTGCAGAAGCATGAAAAATAGGTCATGCGGATGCTCCTTATCATACAGTCAGTGTCAGCATACTTGCAGACCAAGATATTGGAAAATGATGGCCTCCTGTAAAAGAAGAGGGGAGGGAACGTGATTGTGGAAGGTGCATGGGAAGTAGAATCTCAGTATTAGCCTAGTTGCAGAGAGTGGGTCACAGAAGGAAATGTTAAAATCAGAACTTGCACTCAAGGCCCTTCACTGCTGCTGCTGCAGGCACCTTCAAGTCAACTCCAACTTATAGAAGCCTTGTTATAGAGTTTGGCAAGATTTATTTAGAAAGGTTTGCTATTGCCTCCTCTGTGTCTGAGAAAGTGCAGTTTACCCAAAGTCACTCAGTGCATTTCCATGGCTAAGCAGTGATTTGAATCCTGGTTTCCCATAGTGTTAGTCCAATGCTCAGATCACTACACTACAGTAACCTCAATGAAGTCATAATAAAATATGGTGTGTGTGTGTATGTATGTATGTATATATTCATGTGCTATTACTGAGTTGCAGGCTCTGAAAATTCATTTACCAGGCTGTAACTCAAAGGTGGGAAATGTAGCGGGACTACAATTCCAAGCATTCATCACCCTTAGTGAGGCTGGCTATGGCTGCTGGGAGTTGCAGTCCAATAACATCTGAGGGCAGCATGATTTCCATCCCTGTTCTAAGTGTATAGCTGTAAATTTGAAGATTTTATTTGGTTTCATTTGGAAGCAACAAAACAGTGTTTCTTTGTGAGAAGATAAAGAGGAATATTGTAAGAACTTTTTTTTTGCATCTTTTCTCTGAGTTAGATTTCTTTAGTGATCCTAACACAATACCAGAGTCCTCTTATGCTGTTTGTTGAATATGAGAGCTGATCCGAAGGCACATGGAGGGTTCATGCTGAAAATACTATCAGCAGTGAAGAATTTAGCACTTCTGCATTTCTTGTTTGCTTTTGTAAAGCACTGAAATACTTCCTTGGTTGAGCCCAACCAGTGACGCTAAGCTTGGATTATGTTAACTAGTGCCACCCATGGACTTTGGAAATTCAGAAATGAACAATGTTGGTATTGGAGGTTGTTTACGCAGTTGGGTGTATTGAGAGCAAGATGTCTTAAGTCTAGTTGGTTTGCATAACCTTGGGCAATACCATTGCTGCCCATGCAAATCTGTGCATATGAAATGACATGTTAAAGTTGTGATTTGAATTTAGCATTCTGGAAGAGTTTAGATAAATTGGGTGGATGAAAGAAGTTACAAGGAGATTCTTGGAGCCTCTCAAATAGCACAGTTATCTTCTCCTTGGTATAAAAAGTTCAGAGTTCAGGTTTCATTAATGCTTGTCTTGGACCTGTGTGGTTGCAGGTATCTTTAGGAAAGTCCATTCTGAGGATATTCTGACATTCAGAGCCCACCTTGATGAGCACAAAGGAGAAGACATTCTCCTGTGTTGCTTCCAGATTTGGAAGTGGAGTTGGGTTCAGTTGCCAATTCTGCTGCTCTAGAGAGAATGTGAATTCTTATTTCTCTACTTTGGCCTCTAACACTGTTTTCTTTGTAGCAATGATTTTAATATTCCCTTTTAAAATTGTTTTAGAAGTTTGTTATGTGTGTTAGCTGCCCCAAGTAGTGCTTTTAGTGGGAAAATGCAATGAATAAGTAAAATAATAGAAATGGAAACCCACAGCATGACCTGAGCCAGATAACAAGGAGATGTGAATGTAATTCCCTACACATGTGGACGAAAATGCGTAATTCAGGGTAAGAGCTCCACAGCAACATCCAAATATGCACACCTGCATGAGTTACAGTGGTCTGATTCAATCAAGAGAACCATGGCCCTGAGTTTTCAAGAGGAGACCAGTGCTGTGAAAACAGAGTCTCTTGGTGGTCTCTCATTGTCTCATTGGGTCTCATTGGGTTGTCACTAGTCAAAGCAGGCTTGTTGGCACATAGAAACAACAAATGCTTCAATGTCGTCGTTGTTACTAAAGAAATTTGATGTAGTGGAATTACTCATGTCACCTCTTGATTCAGGCTGTTGAATTCTAGATACTTAAGACTTGTGCCACCATAATGACCAACTGATTTATTATGCTGCAAGCTTTTCCCAATAAATAATCTGATAGACAGACTTGGATGCAAGCTATAGTTCTGTGACTTTGGAGTGTCTAGAGCAAGTCCTTGTTATCTGGTGTAGGCATAGCTTTCCAATTACCACATATTAATAAAACTTATACAGGCATTTTCATTGATTCCAGTGGGGCAAGGATACTCATGAACTACTGCTCTCAGAAAATGTTGTCCTAAATTGTTCTCCTTACTCTTTTATTTTCTCAGGAAAATATGCCCCAGACTCCTCCCTTTGCCGCTATGTTCGATAGCAGTGGCTACAACCGGAACTTGTATCAGTCGAAAGAGGACAGCTGTGAAGGACTGTGTTACCATGACAACAATTTGCTGTCGGGATCTTTGGAAGCCCTCATCCAGCACTTAGTGCCCACTGTTGATTATTACCCTGATGTAAGTCTGCTCCATTTGCAAATTAAATTGGCTTGGCTTACTGGGCATCTGAATAGGAAGAAGGGGGGAACTCAGCAAGGTATGTTGCAATTATTGTGGAGAAAGGCTTCACCTGTAGGGAAGATGAATAGCCACCAACCAGTCACAGTCTTAAGCTGTGTTTTCTTGTCAAGGAATTCAACATCTCTTAAACTGGGCTACAGAGTGCTCTTTGCTGTATTTTCCTGTTTGCTAATCCCCTGAGACATTCAGCAGTGTTGAATTCTAACAAACCTGGTCAAGAAAGATCATAAAAGGGCTGTCCCATGTAGAGCTGCCTCCCTTCTCTTGGCCTAGCCACACTCAGTTGTTTGAGATTTGGTAGACATTCACATCATTGATATTCAGGAGTAAAGTCAT